>JAQIYF010000291.1:0-11153 GCA_034700865.1 Oribatida sp. Gr-Ori-00025
CTCTCTCTCTCTCTCTCTCTCTCTCTCTCTCTCTCTCTCTCTCTCTCTCATCCCTTTATTCTCTCGTTTCTTAACATAAAAAGTTTGGTATTTTTTTTGTTGTTGTCGTTAAATATTTTGCGCAAACAGTATGTGTTTCAACAGTTTGTGTTTAAATATTGATTATCAGTGAAGAAAATTTTGTTTTTCTTAAGTTATTTTCTTAGTATTCTTATATACACTTTAATACATAAGTGAAGCAAAATTTATCAGAAAAAGGAGAGAAAAATCGTTTCTGATATACAATATTCACAAAAATCAATAATTCTTGTGATACGATATTTAAAGACAAAGAAAAGTCTCTAAAAAAATATTTATTATCAGTAGAGCTGAAGAATAGTTGATAGAAACTATTGATGAAAATCAATCAATAATTCTGTAATAATAATGATATTCGAGTTGAGAGTAAAAATTTATTGAATTTTATTTCATTTTTCTTATTCTCTGCTCTTTATCTAACAATCAATTAATTGAATCACAAAAAAATATTGTGTTTTATTAGAGGGAACTATACTTTTCTATTGCCATATAATAGCATATATACGATAATAACAATATATAATAAATTGAATTTTCACAGTATATCAGATGAGGAATCAGTGGTAAAGAATCGGCGGTTCAACGAACCTATGATTCCCTCTAATACTGGGAGAGAGTACTGAAAGACTTGTCACAAAGATTGTGCTCATTCTTATTGATGACAGGCCTCCTCCTGTCCTGACTGCCAGGTCTGCCCACTTTTGATCATTTGGCTCTCGTTCGCCGCCAAACCATTACTCATGGCCTCTAATACGACATCCAGGGATTCATTGCCGCCATCAGCACAAGAACTCATTCTTTTCTATCACTCCTACCATTCCTACCATTGCTATCGTTAGCACAGAATTGAGTTCAATATCAATGAATCCATAAATATATTGTATGACTACTCCTCTCTCTGTCTGAGACCAAAGTCTATGTCTAAGACAACAACAAGTTGTGTGTAAGTCATGAGAAAATCATTTCCACTTTTTTTTGTTTCTTTTATTCCTCTTTTCTTCTTGTGTTTACTCCTCAGTCAGTCATTCATTTCAAGTTTCCATTCATTCAGTCTATTGTTTACCACTTTTTCTGACACTTTTTTACTTCAAATCAATTTCTATTTCTTGAGCTAAAAAAGTAAATTCAATTTTTTTTCTCTGTTCTTCAAAACATACTTTAATTCTCATGTTTTTTGCTGTCCGTCTGTCTCTCTTAATACAGAAATTTGTGGCCAAATTCACTGTAGAGATAGACAGATATTCTTCAGATCCCACTCTTCGGTACAGCTGTTCATCCAATGGGTATTCCATAAGTGGAAGAGAAATAGAGAATAAAAAAAATAAAACTAAAAATTTATTATATTATATATGAATTTATCCGAACATAGGTTTGCTTTTATATATTGGATTAGTTAGAGACGAAAATTTGATTACAAGAATGCTTTTCTTCTTTGATTCTGAGAATTGCATTCGTTTTGTCATTTTTCAAAATTATGTAATTCTAAGCAATTTATTTGTGAAATGCCTTTTCTAAACAATAGATAGTTATTTAGTGACAAAAATTTTTTTATCTAAAAACTAATCAATCTTTTAGTTTAACACAACAGTTGAGATGTATTTCTCTAAATGTTAGAGAAATAGTTTGACTCGAATTGATTCCATTTGAATATAACTGTACTTCACATTCACTACACTATTCTTCTTCACTAAACTCTAAAAAATTTCTGTTTGACTATTGATTTTGAAATCAAATTAAATAAAATTAATCAGAAAATCAGTGACTCATTTGAGAGTTAACTATATTTAGATGAATGGATAGGAATTGCAAACAAATATATTTCTATTTGTGTTTAAAAAAAATTTATTCTTTATTTAGAGTAGAAATCAATTCTGAAATTTTTTTTCTTCTTCTCCAAAAGCCAATAGCTTTTAATGTAAAGATTCTAATGTCACTAAAAATATATACAGAATTCATATGAAGTGAATCCTAAAATTCTATCCGGGATTCGATTACTATTACAGTCGAACAACACTATTGTATACCTGACGAGTAAATTGAGTTTCTTCTGCAGCGAAACCTTCTTTTTTAACTACATTTTGCTTTTAGTTTCGATAAAAAAAAATATTTTTCCTTTTCATTCATTTATTATATATATATTATTGGATAGCATTTGGCAAACAGTCAGACAGAGAGACAGCAAATCTAATAACGAATTCTGTGTTTTCTTCCCCAACGATAGAGTGAGAGATCAGTTATTTCTTTTCAATTCTGATGACGAGTCTCTCTATTCCTTTTAAATAGTATTTTGAAATTCTTTATACAACGGCTGTCGGAATGTTAGATATTTATGTCATTCGGCCTATCAATTGATGGACAGACAGATGCGGTAAATAATGTTTGAAATAAAATAAGTTTATTTCAAAATTAAAAACTCTATATTAGACTCAATATTATCTATTGTAGTGTTAGTGAAGAAGAGATCACAAAGTGTTTACCACCGGAAGAAATTTGAAGAATCCATTAGAAAAAAAAGTTTTCTAAACTCCAATTCAAACTCTATTTTTTTTCTTACATTTCAGTTAAATAACATTTTTCTCATTTAGTTCTTAGTTTACTCTTTCAAAACATTTTATATATTTTTTATATAAATTTTTATTTTCTTTTATAAAATTATTTTCTTTACTTAGTTTTCCAGTTTATTACTTCAAACTAAAACTCCAACTCTTTTACACTTTTAGACCCGAAAAAAAATCCACTTAAAGGAGAAAAAAAATCTTTTTTTATGTTTACTTTATTCTCTCCTTTATTTCAATGCCTGGAAGAAAACACTTTTAATTTGTGACAAATATTTTGTTTTGAAGCGAAATAAAAAAGTTTCGAAAATTGATTTGTCTATCATTTAATTGATTTGTTATCTACTCTTTTATATTATATTATTTCTCATTGTTTTTTATTGCGTGTATTTTTCCAGTGATAATAAAAACTTCAAACTATTGCCAGAATATGTTTAGATATATTGTATAAAAGTATTTGGAAAATAAGTATTTTTATTGTTAAATAAGCTCTCATTTAGTGATACATAAAAAAATTCTCAATTCAGGTTCAGTTGATAGTGAATTAAAGACTACACTTAAACAGTTAAGAGAATATAAGAATAAATTCCTGTATTTTATTCTTTCAATGGAAGAAAAGTATTCACAGAATAGTAGGAAAAAAGTAGCAAAAAATGAATTTTATTTCTAGAGTAGAGTTAATGGTATTAGAAGTAATGGTTCGCTACTAACCATTAAATGAAACTCAAACTAAACCTATTTATTACCTCGTTTTCTATTCTAGTGATGGTCTTTCGCTCATTTCTCTCTCTCCTCCACTTCCACCCGTTCCCACTACCAGAGCCCCTAAATTCTGTTGGAGAGTTCCGTTAATTCCTTAGATAGAATTGCATTTCATTTGCGGCTCATTTCCATTCATTTTATATATTGTGAACAACTTCTCCATCAAAAGAAAAAAGTTTTCATTCTTTACCAGAAAATGTTTGCAAACCCATTGTCTGTCCCTTTGATTGCCTTGAAATTCCTTGTCTACCAAACCCTAGGAATGTCTTAGGAATGGTTGGATAAAATAATCTCAAATAATCTGTTGTTTTTTTCTCTGAGCGTTAAACTCATTATCTTTGGCTCATATACCCGGCCAATGGGTCGCTCTTTCCTGAAATAAGTTATTGGAAATAATTACTATTAACTCAATAGCATTAATACAATTAATTACAAATGAAATACATGTTTAACTCATGAACTGTAGTCACAAAATGAAAACAGGATTTAGTCTTTCATTTAATTAAGAAGTTTTAGTTTTATTGACTGAACCGACGACTGATTTATACGACCAGTGATTACATAAAAGCAAGAATTTATTCAAATGTATATTAAAAAACTTAAACATATTTTTTTGTCTCCCATCGAGTCTTTGTGTAGAACTGCGCCAAACATAACAATATATATAACATATATAAGAAAGTGATTCCGAAATAAATAGTTGAGAAAAACTATCAAAAGCAGAGAATAGTAAATAATATTCCCTAACATCCCATTCGCTAACATTTTCTCTCTCATTAAGAATTGGATTCCGAATGCAAATAATTTATAATTTTTCACTACTTTTCTCCATTCCAGTCAAATGTAAGGATCAGTTAATGAGCCGAAAAAAAAATATAAATTCTCTTCAACTCTAACTCCAAACTAAACGATAGACTCCTTTGCCTTAAAAGCTTATCATTTGAGGAGAAAAAAAGAGTTCATTCAATAGAATAGTATTTTATTTTATTTGAAAAGAAAGAGGTTTTCCATTCGATTCAGTTTACAATTTAGGGAATATTTTTTTTTGTGTTGTATTCTTCCTTCACTTCTCCACTGCCTATGAAAACCGAAACTCTATTTTCATTTCTCTACTTCTAGTCTATAATTATCATCAAAGCATTTAATTTGATTGAATATTTTCCGCACTTTTGAACTACAAATTATCGTTAGACTTAATTCCAGAGCAATTCTCTCTCTTTTTATATGAATGTCTGCTAAAGAATGTGTTGAATGAATGTTTAGAATGAATGGCTTTCAATAGGTTTTTGTTTCCCTTTTTTTAATCAGCGATTTTATCAATTCTTTTATTTAAAAACTAAGGAATTATTTTATTTTTATTATTATATAAACTCTGTATAGAATTTGGGTTTAAAATCTAAATTTAGATTTTTCTTAAAAATACTTCAAATTTGGATCAATAATTGCTTAAATTAGTTAACAATAGAATGTAATTAAGGTTTTTGAATGCATCAAGCACATTTCAAGCATATTCTGTTGGTCAGTGAACTACAGTTTTGTTTGTAATTGAATTAATTGTGAATTCTTTTTAAATTTTTTTTGTTCATACACTGTATTTCTGTTGACTTTAGTTAACATTTTGTTTTAAAAATTATTTACTAATTAAAGTTTCAAACATTGTTTAGAAAGCATTTCAAATATTTAATTATCTGCTCAGTTGTACTTGAATTCAATGATTAATTCCAAAGGAAAGCAAAGTTTTATTATTATTTAGATAACGAGAACAACACTCGAAAATTCTGGTCTCAGAATCCTGTGTTTGAATTCTGAGGCCCAAAGAATTTGAGATTCTTTTAATGAAATTCTTATTTTTAATTCAATAATGAAACGAAACTTTTATTCCAGTTTTTGACATTCACTGCAATTCTTTTGCTGTTTTAGTTCTTAATTGAATTCTGGAAAAAGTATTTTGTTTTATATCACTTAATGAAAAATGATTTTTTAGAAAAACAACATTAATTCGGAAATACTATACAAACAAAACTCAAAAACCTTTTTTCCCCTTCCATTCAGTTAATGGTTATTAAACATTATATAAACTGACTCTAAATAAGTAAATAGTTTTGTAGTAATGTTTTATTAATATTATTTTCAATACATTAACCAAAAATATATTTAAAAACATTATTATATTTGAATTAAAAATGAGCTGAACTTTTGTTAGCATAAAGTTTTTCATTCGTTTATAAGGGAGACTATAAACCGCAAGAATCGATATCTGGGTTTTCGGGTGTTGTTTAAGCACTACATCACCAAAACTGGTATTCTATTGCTCTTTAAAACTTATGAAATGAAGTAAATCTACTCAAAAGGAAAGTCATATTATTTAGTTTGACACCCATTCCCATATCACTGGCACTCAGAGCCGTAGTGGCAAATGTTGTGTTCACTTGAGTCCTGAGAGCCATTAAGAAGTGGCAATACTTTCAATCACTGTTATGTCAAATATATATATATTTTCTGATGGCTTAATAAAGTGAAATAATGCCGATATATATAACCAAAAAAATATAACTATAAAGGAGAGGCTGAGAGGGGAGTGAAGGAGAACCCGGAGAGGGAGTGGAGGAGAGACAGAGGGAGTGCAGGGAATATAGTGAAAACGTTTTCTCAATTTTCTCCCCTATTTTCTCTGTCCGGCAAATATGAGTCCGATTTTTCAAATATCAAATTGAATGAAAAACTATTTCTATTAAATCATTTCATTTTCAGCGCACAATAGCATTAAAGTTCATATTTTATACTCTCAATACTCTCTTCAAAATTGAACAAAAAAATATTGAGAAATATATGATATATATATAAAAAACTTTTTTCAAACAGTGGACACAACAGAACTATAGACTTCTATGGAATACAAAGAGCAAAATAGGGAGAGAACTCGAGAACTCATATATATATTTCACAGACAACAGAATCTCCAATTTTTTTCTCTCTCTACTCCTCCAGAACCGGAATTCTCTTTAGTTTCCATTCTTGTTATTGAATTTATTCTCTATTGGGATCAAAGACTGTAGAAGAGAGGGGAATGAGAATTGCCATCCAGTGGTCAGTGGAGTCCATATATTTTCGGTCGCATTAAAAGAGGTTAAAGAATAAGAAGATATTCCGGACATTCTTCTACTTATTCTTCTTGAGAAGGCTTATAAATATATTAAAATTGAGATTTAAGTGCACTTAACCATAAATTATATGATTTTTGTTCGCGTCACTGAAATTTTCATGAAAAAAAATCTTTATATAAATTCAATAATAATATTACAGATTTTTTTTTTGCTGTTATAGTCTTCTATCGTATATCTTAAATATTAAACGAGTAATGGATTGCATTTACACTAAAAAAATGTTATAATAAAATATATATAATATTCAGTACTTATGATTACATATTTGAAAATCGACAGCAAATGTCTCTCTACTCTATATACTGTATAAACCAGTTATAAGACTCGGAATATAGATATAATAAAAAATTGTTTTCCGCGTATATTTGAATGAAGTGAATGTGTAATAAAAGTTCATAACTTTAAATAAAATATTATTCCTTCGCTTAAGAATCCTTAAGTTAAGAATATTAAGACTAAATTTTTTTTGTTATATATGTTTGTCATTTGATCGGATCCTTTCCGCTCTAATTTGCATTCATAGCTATTATAACATAAATGAAAGTATCGGTTATTTTAGTATTACTTCGATAGTTAGTGCATAAGGAGTATTGAAGAGTAAAGAATTTGAAAATTCTTTGTTATTCTGTTCATCCAATTTAGGACTTCAATCCTCTCTCTCTCGGAACGGATCAGACAATTCCGACACAATGTTGAGACTCAAAGAATATATTCTTTACTTTATTTGTATTTTTTTTGTTCTGTTCTTTTCATTTACATTGGAATGAGTTTATGTGTGAAATATTCATTAGGAATGCAATGAATGAATTTTTGACAGTTTTGTATCTATTCTACTGTAAACTAGAGCCGGGTCTCGAAGGTTCAAATCAATTCTCGAAACAGATTTCTCGATTGAGACCAATACTGTAGTTGACTTGAGACTAGAATTTTAATACAAAATGTTTTTGAAAGTGTTTTTCTTTCTTAAATTTTTGAACTTAAGCATAGGTTTTGAAATTTTTAATAAATGTATTAATGGTTTCAAACAGTTTTTAATTGAAACGAATGTTTGCAAATATATACGAATTCCTAACAGATTGTGTAGTAATAACCAGAAATCAAAACGAGTTTATTTCAAAAAATAAATGAAAAAATAAATTTACAAATCTTTAAACATTTAATCAAAATTATGTAAATTTGAAAAATATTGTTCATTCGAGTCTCGACCCGATCTGAGACCGAGAGGAGTATTTCTCGAGAGTCTCGGGTCTCGGTTCCACCAATTACTGCAAAATAATCTTCTGTTCAAATATAATAGAAAATAGTTTTTTGAACAAATTTTTTTTTGTTTTCGCCTCTTTTTACTATGGATTTTGGCTTTAATTATATTAAATATTTTTTTATAATATCAAAAAATAAACGGAATGACAGCTCTTGTCATTCAAATGTTTGTTTAGTGGATATGGATCTTCTGATTACAATTTTTTCGCTTCTCTGTTCTTAATTTTTTTTCCCATTGATATGTTTGTTGAATAAAATAAAAATAAAACATTTTTTTCGTTCACTTTTTTTGAATACTTCTTATTGATTAGTGAACTGTGTTTTGTGAGCGTAAAAAAATCTTTTGACTGAAAATCAATATTTGTTTTTAATTTATTCGGTTCTGTTTGCAAATGATTATTATTCGGGACCTATTATTCCATTCCGTTTTTCTAGTGTAGTGTTGATTGGAAATCAAAATAATTTGAGCGCATTTTCATCCCAATAAATATCCACTAATTTATTGCAAAATGTCTTTCGTATTCAACTGTTATTTTTTTCTCTTATATTCGTTATGTTATTGAGGTTTAAGTCTTAGATGAGATGAGCATTGAATTAGTTTTTTAGATCAGATACACAGCTATTGCACACAAACAGCTCATAAGGGATTCGATTGCATCCAGACATTAGTCGATTCCAATGATAGGGCAATTGAAATGAATGAACAAAACTCTGTTTCAAACACTAATTACAGATTCACTGATAGAAAATTAGATTTTTATATTTGTTTTTACAACTGATATAAAAGAAAAACTTTTTCAAGCATTTGGCCTGAAATTGAATGAACTTTTAATTCAATTTAATTTTCTTTAATATTCCCGTGAATTGGAAGTTATTTTTATTGGGAAGTCAGGCAAACGGTTTGAAGAATTTTTGCTCTAAAACTAATTCAATTATCTATTATTAGAAGTATCCATAAAAATGATGTTTAAAAAAATAAAATAAAATCCAATTATTAATTATATCAGAAAAAAAGTATTTTTTAGTTTTTTTTAAAAAAAAAGAAAATTCAAAAAAATGTTTTGGCATTAAATTAGTTGTGAATGAATAGCGTTTAGGAGAAGTCGATTAGCTGTCAAACACTGGACAACAAAACTAACGGTGCGATCAACTGGAAAGACTACAATACAGCCCACTATTGGTGTTGTATTTGGAATGAAGGGAATGGTCAAGGGTACTTTTATTAACAGTTACGACTCATTTTCCATTATCCAAATGATATTTGAGTTGGTATTTCCATTATTATGAGCAGATCCAGGTGTTTATGTCATTGATAAATATGCAAAAAGCATTAACTAATCCATTCCTGTCATTCTCCTCTTTTTAAACTGCCTGTGCAAACACCCCCTGGGCTTTGGACCCCGCATAGAGACAGAGAAGCGAATTAATTACACACAAGAATACAATTATATTCCCCGTAATAATAGACGAGTAATAAAAAATAGTTCAGTAATTGTGTGTAAAAAACGTATAGACATTAGAATAAAGTCTTTTGATTTAAAAGTAAAATTAGAGTCAAAGCAAATGATTCTTAAAATAAAAGTATTGATATTTTTTTTGTTGCCTCAAAAGAAAACTACAATTCATTTGTTGTGAACCGTATATTAAGGCTTATTATAGTTTAGTTTTTGTCTCTAATGTCTTCTCTAAAGAAAGATAGAGAACAGAAATTAGTTGGAAATGCTTTTGCACTAACTCTAAGCGAAAAAAAACTGATGCCTCGGCTAATGCACAGTTACTTAAAGCAAATAGAGCACAGAGTTAGCTATATTAGCGTTCGGGTTCCCAATGACTGGTATGGTTGTATGGCTGGCCCACTGAATGTGTCGACCAGACAATGCCAGATAAAGTGCTAACAATCACAGAAAAAAAAATTCGGTTTGTTATTCAATCGAATCGTTTGTTTCAATTTTATTTGATATATAAATACACTTTCATTACAGGCAATAGAAAAACACTAATTTGTGAACCACTAACTACTGGTGCCGTATATTTCAATTAGTGGTGCTGTGTGTTCATAATGTCTGAGTCCAGTCAGCACTGGATGCTTAAGATCCGTGCACTGGACTGGTATGTCATGCTTCTGGTGAATGAGATGATGGAAATATGGAAAAAATATTACTATCTGTAGGTATGACCGTTGCCATAACAGCCCATACATCCAGTGCTGCACTGTATGGATGAGTGCTATATCTATATATATAACTGTCTTACAGACCATAATGTAATGACAATTGTATGCTTTGGTGTATTTAACCCATTAAGTGCTGGACTTCTATTATATTTATCCATTAATTTATTTAAAGACTACAACGAATTAAAATATTTTCATCTAAAACATCAAAAACTTTTGTTCATCCCATAGAATAATAAGAATATATGATTGGAATGCAAATTAATTAATGGCATTAATAAAGTCACGAATAAAATGATGTTTTGTTATGAGATATCAATTGTGTGGATGACTTGAACAACAAATTCATTTAATGTTAATTAGAATTGCAGTTAAGAATGTTTCTGAGTCTCCACTGAATTAATGCATTAATTATACGGAAAATAATAATAATAACATAATTTAGCAGATTTTTAGCATAATTATAAAAGTTTTTCTCTCCGTTAAGAATCGGAATATTTTATTCGGAATTTAAATTTTCATTTCTTTTTGTGGCTATAAATAGAAATATTCTTTAGGAGAATATTCTTTATTAACTATTGATGTTTTCGATGTACTCCTTATCAACTCTTAAAGACATTTATCTATAGTTTTTTTGAAGAATTGAATTTTGTTGGCAAATGATTTGCTCTTATGATTCATTGGATATCATTATTTACTACAAAACCAATCTTTTCTATTCAACTCAAATTCATTTTAAACTTTTCTTATACTTAACTCTCATTTTTGGTTCTCTCCTCTCCTCTTATGACTTCCCATCCCCTGCTCTCTGCAACTCATTTATAACTTAGCCTTTTGTATAGTAAATGGGAACTAAAGTCAGGACTCATTTATCGAAATTTAATATTTTTGTATTCAATTCAATAAATTATATAAACCTCTCAAATACAGAGTCTCGGCTATAAAACTAGAAAATTCTTGTCTTAGAGTTTAAGTATTAAATAAGTGTATGAATAGATTGATTCAAATTACTGTCAAAAAACTACTATAATATACGAATCTAAAAATGTTTTTATAAATAGGAAGTAATAGAGAATTGAGTTAAATATGCAATTTATATGAAAAACGAAATGTTTTTTCAAAAAGAATTTATTGATATATTCTCAGCTGTTTTGGAAAAAT
>JAQIYF010000292.1:0-11145 GCA_034700865.1 Oribatida sp. Gr-Ori-00025
AATTAAATGATTAAAATTTAATAATAATTTAATTTAATTTTAACACTGTTTTATATATAGAGACTAAACTGTATTTTCTTCATGTAATTCAATGACATCTGTTTTGAAGCCCTAATTCAGTGAAAGTTTTTTCATTCAATCACATAATGAGACCTTTAATAGAGTTTATTCACAAATAAAGTGATTCATAAAATGCTTTATTTAGCCATTGATTATATATTTATGAATGAAATCCATTTTCAATATTTAATTTTTGATTCAACCCTACAGTCAATAACTGTAACGTTGTTTGTGAAGCGTTTACTCCATCAGCCGATAAGATATGATAACTGTTTCGATGTTTTGATGGTTTAATTGGTTTTCATTTTAATTATTAAATAAATTGTATTTTTAAATATAAATCCATATATTAAGTGATAAAATGTCTTCCGAGACGTCCACTCCTCCAACGTGTCCAACATCGGCGTCGGCGGCCATAAAGACATTCAACGAAACACTGGACGGACTGTCGGTTTCGCAGCAAAAAAGTCTAATATTGTCTGAAGTGTCGAAAACACATGAAAAGCAATTGGATTTGAAGCGAATCATCCGTTTAGTGAAGAATGAAAAAGAAGTCATTTTATATGAACTCAAGAGATATGAAGAACTCTTTAAGACTTATAATCAATTGCAGAGCCGTTTGGTTTCACTCCTCAACAAAAACCAGGAGTTGTCGGCCTTTAAACTCAATTTGTTTACTGTTCTCAAGACTATCACCAAATCAGAGACAACTCTATTCAATAAGACATCGGATGAGACGGAAGAGACACCGATTGAAAAGACACCGAAATGTCTTCAAAACACAGTCATTACACCAATAGTTGCGAAACTAATACCAAACAAAGTGTTGCCCTCGGAGTTGGAGTTCTTACCAGATTTGACGCCAATTAATAGATACCAATTGAATAAGAAATTCAATGATAATTATAAGAAGTATAGCAATGAAGACATCAATAAAAATCAAATGAAGAGAAATCCGACCAATAATTACAATAATAATAATAACTATAATAAAGGAAAATATTTAAAACCAATAAATTTTGTCTACAATTCCACTCTTAAGGACCCAAACAGTAAACTAAACAATAGTTTTAATACCATTGGTATGAGTGGTAAAGTGTCGCCGAATGTCAAACAAGTGAACGCAACCACTACTTCAGTCCATAATCCCAATGAAGAGTCGAAGCCTTCAGAAGATAAGAACCTTTCGCTAAACAATCGAATGAGTGATCATTTGATTTCAAACGGAATTGTTATTAAGACAATGGTTTCGGTAACTAATGATTTGGTAATCAGTGCGAAACCCGATGAGAATGAGCCGAAGAGTACCAAAGAAGTGGATCACCATTTGAGTGAAAAGAGTAGTTATAAACACAAAAAGGAGAAAAAGTTAGAGAAAGTGAAAGACAAACCGAAATCATTTGTCGAAAGTGTTGATCAGAAGACAGATATTTCACCACAAAATCTGAAGACTTTGAGCTCAAAGAAGACACACATCAATACATTACGAAAAACTCTGAACCAAACCGAAGACAAACAACTTTTTAAAGAATTTGATTTCAATAAACACAACAAAAGCCGTGGAAGTGTTGATAAAATAGGTGATGACATCAGATCAGGTGCTGAAGAGTTTAGAAAATGTAGTGAAAAGCGTAGCCGTTCTCCAGAACTTCATAGCTTTGTCGCAAAAGTGATTAAAACTTCTAATGAATCGGGAAATAGAAGAGAAGAGTCGAGACATAAAGAGGTCGACAAACCAAAGGTCGATAAACATAGAAAAAGAAGTAAAAAGCGTTCAGAACCTGAAGACTGGAACACATTTAAACATAAATACAAATCTAAAGATAAGAGTTATAAAAGAAAGTCTAATAAAAGTAGGAATGAGTTAAAGGATTACAAAAAATTGGATAAATATTTGGATAGACATCGAGAGAGAACTCCCGATAAGAAAACTGACAGAAAGTGTTCGACAAATGCAGAGAAAATTGGTTCCGAAAAGATGGACAAAAACGTCTCAAAAGATTTGCCGAAAATTGATTACAAAAATAAGTCAGACTCTGAAGAAAAAGTATTAATTAAAGAGAAAACTAAAGAAATGGTTGAAAAAGTAGACAATAATAGCAATAATACCGAAACGTTGTGTCAAACAAATGCAGACATGATTGACACTAAACCTGAGACTGAATCGAAAGTACAATTGATTTCGACTATAATTAATGAAACATTGAGTGAATCGAAGACTAAAACATGTGATAATTCTATCACTAATGCGGAACCTGTTGTCGAAAAGAAATTGTTCCCAAAAAGTATTAAAAGAAATAAATTAATGTTTAAACTGGAGAGGAATCGGAGTTTGGGCACAGGTTTCCCGTCAAACCCGACAACAGTTACTGATATTAAAAATCAGACCAAGAGTTCAGAAGATCTTGACGATTATCAGAAGAGAATGATTTTACAGCAGAACCTGAGGAAAGAATTACTGAAAAACAAAGAGATTCGAAGACAAAACCGACAATTAGTAAATCAAATGCCTTTAACCAATAGTCTCATTAAAACGAATAATTCTGGTTCTGTTGGCACAGAATTGAAAACAAATTCTGTAATTAATGTGAAATGCAATTCAAGCAATAATTTGAATTCTGTTAGCATTGGTTTGAAAGCAAATTCGATGATAAACGCAAAACCAGTCCTCAAACCTGTTGTCCAATTGCCTAATGTGTCAAATGATGTGAAAAAAGATTTAAAAATTTGTTACATAAGAGACAATGCATTAGAAATACCATTGCCTTCAGAACCGGTTCGGAAACAAAAGAGCATTAAATTAGAGTCGAAAGCAAATGACCAGAAAATAGTAAGCATTTCGGGTAAGAGGTCTACAGAACCAGAACCACAACTGTTTACTAAACTTGTTGTTAGTATTAATAATAATAAATTAAATCCCAATTTTAGAATTGGGAGAAATGTGACAATAAATGGACAAAAATCGAGTCAATCAATGACTAGAAAAGTATCCGAAACTAAAAACGTCTTAAAGAGAGAGTCATTTAGAAAAGTTGTTATCAAAAGATGATTCAAATATTTATTCGCATGTAATCTAAGCCTAACATCAATTAATATATCGATTAATCACTAATTTATGACTAGTTTTTGGGATTAATATTTCATTCATTTAATATTTGTATTTGTTTTATAAATGAATATAATTTTAAGAAATATTTATTGCTTTTTAAAACTTGTCTTTTCATTACAATTACTGGTTTTCAAACTTGATTTCAATTATTGGACAAAATATTGATTTTGTGTTTAATTCAATGTCTAATGAATTAGTCATTTGATTATATGGTTATTAATTCATAAAATATAAACTTTTAATCTAATAATTATTAAACGTATGAAAAGTTTAGTTCAAATCATTTCTTATTTGATATATTCGATGAATTGGAGGCCAAAAACCCTATGTTCTAAACGCTCACTCATTCCTAAGTCTATAGTCGACTCAACCTATAATGACTTCCCTGTGCTATGACTCTAACAATTGATTACATTTTTAAACAGTTCACAACTTTTATTAATTAATTACTTTTTAAATAAAAAGCATTGAAATCTCACTGAAAATAGACGTTATTCGAAGTGAGAGTCAATTAATTGATGTGAATATCATTTACAATAAGTTGTTTCACTCGAAAGGAACGGATCATTAATTGTAATAATTTATATAAAATTTAAAATAACTAATCGATTGCCGGCCAACCTCTGGACAAATAATGGAAACCGTTTTTCAGAAACAGCCGCGAATAGCGTCGGCATCGGCGGCAAAGATAGACCTTTCGGCCAAATTGGAACGACTTAAGAGAGGTCTGATCGCAGACACTGTTAAGATACCGAGCCGTCAATATCCGAGTCTAAAGAGCTCACGACTGGCCTATGGCCTCAAAAGCGGTCGATTCGGCGCTTTTGATCCGTTGCGTAAGAGAAGCAAAAAGTTTAGACAAGCAGTCGGTCGATACTCTCCGCCCTATTATTTTTGGCACAAAGAGTACTTAAGCCGAAAGAAATTCAAGCCATTGGTCAAAGAGGAAGAGTTTGAACCGGACGGCATGGATAACACAGATCCGGAACATTGTATTCAATGCCAATGGTGTGAAATGTCTGTCCGTTCGATAGACTATGAGAAACACAAACTGAATAAGTGCTCAAAAAGATACGACTTCTATGGTATTGGATATTATGGATGCAATCTATGTAATGAAGGATTTCTTGACAGCAAGTTATCTAAAGAACATTTGGCTCTTCACTACCCGAACAGAGCCATCATTAATAATAGTTCGCACCGAGAGCTCAATAATCAAACGGTTGGCCATTCAATCATATGTAGAGATCATTCAAAGCGCAAGAAATGGCTTTAAATCTGACTTTTTTATTATTATCATTATTTTTGTTAACTATTTTAAAACCTTTTTAATAATTTATTTTTAATTCCTATTCTTTTATGAAACCTATCATCTCTTAAATATTTATTTAACTTTAAATCTAAGTTATAAATCAATTGACAAAACACTTATCGTTGCTATTAATTGCTGTAAAATATATAAAACTTTGTTTTCAAATAATTCGAATAAATAATACTTTAAATCAAATAATAATTTATTTAATTATATGTTAAAAATTAATATTATTATTAAGTCTAATCTAAATATAAAATATATGACCGAAATCTTTAGCCATTGAATAATTCGGATATTATTTTAAGTGTTATTCAAACAATGATTTCAATGAATTTATTTTAATTTTTAAAATTTTAATGAATATAACAATGAATTGAATATTCCTTTAAATGCATTGTTTAGTAAATAAAAAGAGAAAACCATTTCATTTGGAATTCGGTTCTTATCCACAAAACCTAATCTCAAGAATGATTGGGAGAAACGGTATGTTTGGGAACATAAGAACAGTCGTCCGATGACTCATGACGTGGGCAATCATATTCTGCTACCTGTCCTCTACTCATAACCAGCACCCGATCGTAATCCAGAATTGTATTCAAATCAAAATCGAAACAATAGTGCAGTCATTGAACTCATCTCTCATTGTCTTCTATTTTCAGATTAATAGTAATGTCAAGGAATTCAAAAGTTTATACATTATTATAGAATTGCATTGGAATTAACGGTTTAGTCAAACAATGATTTCAATGAATTTATTTTAATTTTTAAAATTTTAATTTTAATAAATATAACAATGATTTGAATATTCATTTAAATGCATTGTTTAGTATAAAAATAGAGAATTCCATTTCATTTGGAATTCAGTTCTTATCCACAAAACCTAATCTCAAGAGTGATTGGGAGGAACGGTATGTTTGAGAACATAAGATCAGAATAGTCGTCCTAAGACTCATGACGTAAAACTAATTGTCGGTCTCAGGAACGGGACCTTTAAATACACGACCCCTTCCCTGGCCAGGAAGTAAAGCTAATTGCGATTTGAGGCCGGTCTCAGGCACGGGACCTTAAACCAGACTACCCTTCCCTTAACCCGGGAAGTAAAAGGCATAGGGTCATTCTTTGACTATAATTAATGCATTCATTTGTCTATATTTCAGATAAATAATGGTTTAAACAGTGGATGCATTTGTCGACGAAGGAATGATTGGTATATACGGGTTGGCACAGGTAGTCATCATTTCATTCATTACAGGCGCACACAAATGGATGGCATTGGCACTGGAAGGCCATCTGGAAAGTGGACATAAGGACGGGTCAGTGCTTTGAACGAATGTCTGGCCACTGGTATTCTCTGAATCACATTAAGAGTCATATAATAAACAATACATTAGATCTGATAACAAAAACTTTTAATGAGTTGTCATTTCTTTTATGAAATACTTTTTATTCTTAAGATATGTTTAGAAAATGTTATCAAATATTGAAATAAAATTATATTATTTTTTAACGCAAATTCTTATGCTATATATGACCGGAATCTTTAGCCATTGAATGGAATATAGAGTTGCAATCATTGATGAGTACTTGTAGGCAATCATATTCTGCTACCTGTCCTCTACTCATAACCAGCACCCGATCGTAATCCAGAATTGTATTCAATCGATGAGCGATCGTAACAATAGTGCAGTCATTGAACTCATCTCTGATTGTCTTCTGAATCAGTTCATCGGTTTCTATGTCTACGGCAGCGGTCGCCTCGTCTAACACAATGATCTTTGATTTGCGTAACAGTGCTCTCGACAGACATATCAATTGTTTCTGACCGACACTCAGATTCTCTCCGCCCTCTGACACCGGATGACTGAGTCCTGAGGGCAGGCACTCAACAAATGGCTTCAAATGAGCCAATTCTAGAGCCGACCAGAGCTCAGGGTCCGAGTGTTTGCCAAACGGATCCAAATTGAGTCGTAAAGTGCCGGTGAAGAGGACCGGGTCTTGAGGTATGATTGTTAGACGAGATCTCAAATCATATAAACCAATGGTTCCGATGTCCACATCGTCTATAATAATGGAACCATTAGTTGACTCGATTAGTCTGAATAAGGCTAGAGTTAGTGATGACTTTCCGGCACCTGTTCTGCCGACTACTCCAACCCTATGTCCGGGTTGTATATTAAATGAGATTTCTTTGAGGACCAGCTCTAATCCATCCCTATATCGAGTACTGTATCGATCAAAACGAATGGAACCCTTTTGTGGCCACTCTATCATAGGCTGGGCTTCAGGTTTGTGCCACAAAGCCTATAGATTTCATAAAATATTTTCGTTATTATATTAATTATGAATTAATTTTAAAATAATTTATTTAAAACATATTATAAGTTAATATAAGACCTCTTTTGGAGTTCTTGTATATTCTAAACAGCGCTCAACCGATACTATATTGGTCTCTAACATAGTCGAGGCCCGAACCAAATTGTTAAGAGTTCTGGTGATAGTCATGGCATAACTTAGGGTAAGTCCAGCCACTCCTGGTGTAAGTGATGTGCGTTTTATGACCGCATAAATGGCATTAACAAAGATTATAATATATCCCAAGAATTCCAATCTCAGAGATAGCCAACAACTGGCAATAGTTGACGAATAAAGTGATTTATTATTTATATCAACCCTTTTGTTGGACTCGTCTATAAACTTGTCGACCGATCCATAGGCCCTAATACTGGTCGCACCGGCGAGTGTTTCCGAGAAATGGACATAAATTGGCGAACGAGTGGTCGACTCTATTCTTCGCAATTGACGGGAAGTAGGAATGTATAGGCGCTGAACAAAGATATAGATGATTCCAATGGGAAGTATAGCCGCTAAGACTACTGGTGTTTCGATAGCCATAATTAGAATGGCAGAGAATGCTCTGAATGATTGCATCATGGTCATTCGGAAGTTCATTGTCAACATTGTGTCGCAAATGTCAATATCTCTGGCGAAACGGTTTAATATCCGTCCCATCGGTGTTGTGTCGAAGAAAGCCATCGGCGCTCTAAAGATCTGGTGTAACATATCGTTGTGAAGCAGTTTAGCGCCTCTAAGAGTCGCCAAATTTAATGTAATCGAAGATATGAGAAGAAATACGGCTTCACCTGAACCCAGCACTGCATACACTCCCAGTCGCACATACCTCCAGCCCACATCATCAACTAGCTCCGGGTCATCCGCGTCATTACTCCAGAGGGACAGCCATTGACTCGAAGCCACGTTGAAAGCAGTGGAAGCGGCAAATGTGAACAGTGTTGACACCGCACCCACCAGTCCTACTCTTATGAGATAGTCCTTATAGACTGACCACTTGACTGATCCGGTTTCAGAATTTTCCTTTTCAACCAGTTTTGACATTTTCTTTATTCGTTTAGCCTTTCCATCAGTTTTTTTCAAATCTTCAGATAAACTAATTTTCGATCCATTAGTTGTCGTTCGCTTCCGATTTTCAGATATAGAACTTTCAGTACTCTTAGTGCGAGAGCGCTGGCGATCAAAACTATTGTCTCTTTTGATGACTTCATTAATAAGTTTGAGCTCTTCCTCATCCAAGTCCTCATCATTTGCTTCAGTGATATGGGAGAGAATAAATTCTGCAAAATCTCCGCCGTTTGCCAACAATTGCTTATAAGAGCCCGACTCAGACACTGATCCGTCTCTCATAACCACTATTTTGTCGCATTGCGAGAGCACTGATATCCTGTGCGTCACAAGAATTCTTGTCTTATCCTTAAGCATACCATTAGGACCTATCACTCTATCGAATATATGTTTTCCGACATTAGCATCCAATGCAGACAACGGATCGTCTAAAAGGTAAACATCTGCTGAGGAATAACAGGCTCTGGCCATCGAAACCCTTTGCTTTTGTCCGCCTATTCCCACAACAGATTTGAAATCATTTTTAAATAACTTTTATAATTAGTTATAAACAAAGGCATTAATAATTGATATGAATTTTGAATTACCCGACAAATTGATGCCTTTCTCTCCGATTTCAGTGATCTGTCCGCCCGGAAGTATCTCCAAGTCCTGAATGAGTGCACAGTTGTCGATGATTTTATTCAATTTTTTCTCATCCAATGGATTCGTATAAATAATATTTTGCTGAAGAGTTGCGTTTTGTATCCACGCCTGTTGTGGAACGTAGGCTATACTTCCGTTTATATTGAAATTACCCTCGACTTTATGCATATCACCCAATAATGCGTGCAATAGTGACGACTTTCCAGATCCTACCTGTCCTACAATTGCAATCAATGTATTCTTCGGTACATTAAGTGAAATATCTCTTAGAGCATGTGTTTCATCCTCTTTAGTCCAGGCAAACGACGCCTTCTCTACCACAATAGGGTCTTCACCATTGGTTTGACGTGTTATGGACTTCAGGTCAATTTCATCGCCGGACATATACTTATTTATCCGTTTCAATGAGACGACAAACTATAATATATTTGTATTATTGATATATACATACATTTATATTATATAATAAATAATTTGAATTTGAGATATGATAATGAATATAACAAACCATAGCATAGAATGTGATCAAACGCGGCGATTGATTGAGAGGGAACCGGAGCTGATTGAATAAGGCCAGGGATACAAAGGCCTTCTGCGGGGTTAGTATATTGTTAACAGGGTCCATCAATGTGAATGTTATGAAACTACTAATAGCCACCTAATATTCAACAAATTAATTATATATTAGTTACGGTATTAAACTGTAACACAACTGACCAGAAATGGGGCCGAATTAAAGATGTAAACCATAGCCGCCTGATAATAGCACCTGGAAGTCAATTGTTTCACTTCTTCATTACGCTTCTTCATCACCTGGTCATCGAAGGACTGTTCCCACGCATAGAGTTTTAATACTTTAATTCCACTAAGAATTTCATTCATTAGTTTAATTCTCTTGTCTTTGTGTAACATAAGTCGTTGTGTTATATAACGCATTCTTCCGGTTATGTAACCATTGATGGGTATGAGCACAAGCATTGTTACCAAACCTATTAGTGATTGCAATCAATGAATTTATTAATTAAAATCTATTCACCCAAAGGTAAGGGTATTTTTTAAATTATTGTTTAATAATGAACGTAACCCTAGGATATCATATTTGAATTAGATTTACAGCCGTACCTGCAATACAGGCCAAACCCAACTGTTGCCACAAGAGAATCATTGCAATAGCAATTTGTAATGGATTAGACCAAGTATCGTTTATTATTTGCACAAATTCCACGACCCGGGAGCTATCAATAGCCATTAGATTTACTATTTCTCCAATTGTAAAGTCTTTACGGCCAGTGCTCGATAAACGGAGACTCTATTCGACAAAATAGTTGTTAACTATTAACTAAATATTATAATTAATAAAAAGCCAAACCTTTTTATAGATAGCATTTGTCAAACAGGCCCTAATTCTAAGTGCTATAACACCAGTTCCAAACTCATACTGACTCGTGAGTATTGACTCAACCATTGGACAGAAGAACATAAGGACTGCATAGAAATATCCCCGCCATTCGGGTTCAGTACTTCCAGGAGTCATATAGTCTATCAGCCAATTCAGTATCGATGGGTTGGCGTAGGGAAGGAAACTGAGCGCCAGTTTGAGGATTGCCATCAAAACCATATAAAACCAATAAGTGGTGAGAAGTGTGGTTAGAATTCCATTGTATTTTGTCGATCCTTTTTGTTTCTTTTGCAGCCTTTCATCAAATATACGGGAATTATATTGAGTTGTGTTCTCATCACTCAATCTCCACATATCATGTTTAGTCAGTGGTCTCTTGTAACCCATGAATATCATTGCATTTGTCCACCAGAAGGTCAACAATGATAGCACAGATGCACTGTATTCTGGACTTATATTCTATTGCATAAAATATTTATTTAAAGAATATTCTATAGTAATGAGCGATTCTGATAGAAATAATTGCTTCTAATTATATGAATGAATACAAACATTGCTTTTCATCTGTTTTTGAGTCGTGGGTCGAAAATCGGCAAAACAGGAGAGAATGAACTGAAGAATCACTATTGGAATGAATGCCAGTTTTGTGCCATAAGTGAAATCATTGGTCACTCCGTCGTACTCTTCCTTTACAATCAAATTTGAAATTAGTTTATGGTTTGAAAAATATATTCCGAATTATATTAATATTTCAATACATCTCTATAGGCAACTAAAAATAGGGACCGATATGTGACAACACCTCCAATAGTCATCAATAACCAGAAAAAGAATAGTATGACTGATATGAGAACCCCTTTCACTCTTTGGTAATACAGAAGAATTGTTATCAAAACCTGTGGACAAATATAAATCAATTAATCATTGAATTCAATCCGAAAATCACTTACAAATGTCACAGATTTGATGAGAGGAGTGGTGAACGAAACGGGATATGAATTTTGGTTTTTATTCATTGAGACGAATGCATAGATTAATTCACAAAAACTCAAAATGAGTAATAAATTGGTTAATATCTGTGAAATAATTAAATGAATTCAATAATTAGTGTTTAAATTCATGGCAATAGAATCTATTGAATAGATATTGATATTTAAATAATAATAAGTAAAATAAATTACAATTAATTAAAAATTATAC
>JAQIYF010000293.1:0-11137 GCA_034700865.1 Oribatida sp. Gr-Ori-00025
CTCTCTCTCTCTCTCTCTCTCTCTCTCTCTCTCTCCCCTCACTTGTTATTTATAAACAATTATTTCTCAATATATTCCTCTTTTATAGCTTTTAAACATTTATCTCATTCTATGTCCAACTTTTGTTGCATTAGTTTTTTTGTTAATAATTTAAATAATAATTAATTAATACAATAATAATTGGACTGACGGATGGAAGTGTGAAAAGGTTCCGAAACATGATAATGTCTGCACTTTTAATTGATCAAGGCACTTTGTGCTTTATTATATTGGCTATTCTGAAAAGTTAGCAAAAACTAAAGTTGTATAAAAAATTTACCCTTGTTCGAATTAATTTGTAAAATTATAAAATCAACCTTGCTTAATCCTAAAACTAAATTTAAAACTATTCAGTTATAATGTTTAATGGTTGACAAGTGGATAACCCGGTTATCACAGGATTATATCCATTGCTTTCCTAATTTTCCAGAATATTATCACTATTTTCTATGTTTTGGTCTAATATAGTCTCTCTTTATATCAGATTTCGTACATTTTTGCCCAAAATTTTGTTAAATTATTGAAAATTTGATATAATCTTAAGAGTTGTTCAAAAATTGTGAATATTATGTATTTTAACTGAATTTTCATGTATTCCAATTGAGTTCAGTGTCTGTGGTCTGGAATTCATATTTTTTAGCCATAGGTTCGGAATTGTCTCCGTTTATACCATTCTGTCTATCAATACAAACAAATTTCTCAGTTTATAGCAAAGAATTTAACATAAAATCCGTTAATTCTTTCAAACTTTTCACAAATACCGCTATTATATTGACATTTCATTCAATTAATAAACAACTTATTTAACGGTTTTTTATATAAAAAAGTAAATACTTTTAAAACAAAATATTCTAATATTAACTTAAATATCAATTCAATAAAAATACAAATCCTTTGCCATAATTAAAGTGACAAATGATTTAAAACTAAATTAAAATAACAGTGAAGTGGGAGACGAATAAAAAATGTAAAAATGTTGGCAAACCTCCGGAGGTGGGGGTCCCTCGACGGTCAGTGAGACAATGTTCTGACCCCTAAGCAGAACAAATCCGAGAATACGTTTCTCTTCGCGTTCGAGACCTTTAGATCCCTTTCCCTTAATTTTGCGGAACTCTTCACAATCGGCTAATATTAAGTTCATGTGTTTGTCGAACGCCTTGAATGTGCCGATGAATGTCCGGCTGTCCTGAAGAATGACTCGCATTCTATAGTTAATAAACTGAACCATTTTGTTGTTCTTTGATATCGTCTGTTAAACAAATCCAATCATTAAATCCGTGCAAAAACCGGTCAATTTATGTCAAATTCTTACCATTTTTAGTGTCGGTTTCGCTTCCAATTCCAATCAATTGAAGGATTAATTACAAGAAATTGAATTCAAAACAAAAAGCTTTGGATTTGTTTTGATTTGTATTTATGATTGAAATGAAAACTAAATTAGATTTCAATTCAATCGTCGATTGCTTTGCGTTTTGTTTTCCCTTTCGGTCTGAAAACACATGTATTGGTCAGCACTTGACATAAATTACGGCTTTTTATACAGAAATCAATTGAATGGCATTTCAATGCAAACAATGACTCAAATAATGCCTAAAAGTGAACGTAATTTACAGTCAAAGCACTCGTTCACTGATTGGTCCGATTGTTGTCTTTTTGAGCGCATTTTCAGTGATTTGATTGGCTTTGAGTTGACTTTTGGTTGGATTTAAATGTTTGCCACAAATTGAATGCAAAAACACAATAGACTTAACGTCTGATTCAAAACTGATTTCAATTTTAATTACAATTAAACACAAGTTTTAGACCTTTTTTGAGACAATCTTATTATCAATTGATTTCTAAATGGATTCCGGGGTTGAAGTCATGGAAAACACTTCACAACAAACCGTTAATAACCACAGGTTTTTACAATCAATTAATTCAACTGTTTTTGCATTCAATTCAATAGAAAATGAATGAATTTTTGAAACTTTTTTTTCGTGGATTAGCTCTGAATTGGGAAAGCGGTGGACATTAAGCGACTTTGAAATCGGTAGACCTCTGGGTAAAGGCAAGTTCGGTAACGTATATCTGGCCCGAGAAAAGAAGAGCAAATATATTGTGGCCTTAAAAGTGATGTTTAAATCACAACTCATTAAAAACAATGTTCAGCACCAACTGAGACGGGAAATCGAAATACAGGCACATCTCAGACACGCAAACATTCTTCGACTCTACGGCTACTTCTATGACGAGACCCGAGTCTATCTGATCCTTGAGTTCGCACCGAGAGGTGAACTCTATAAAGTGCTCCGAAGGGCCGACCACTTCGATGACCAGCAATCAGCCACTGTATGCGAACACACATTAGAGTCTCTTTACTCATGTCTTCATTGCATTAATGATTGGATTTTTATTTCAGTATATTTTGCAAATGATTGACGCACTCGAGTGCTGTCACTCCCGGAAAGTGATCCACAGAGACATCAAACCCGAGAATATATTACTCGGATATAGCGGAGAGTTGAAGATTGCGGACTTCGGGTGGTCAGTGCACGCGCCCTCTTCCAGACGTGCGACAATGTGTGGAACTCTTGACTATTTACCGCCGGAAATGGTTTTGCATAAGGCGTACGACCAAACGGTCGACTTATGGTGTTTGGGAGTCCTTACGTATGAATTCCTGGTCGGAAAGCCTCCCTTTGAGAACGACGACACGAAACAGACTTACAGTCGTATCGTTGAAGTCAAGTATTCATTTCCGTCTCACGTCTCGGAGTCGGCGCGCGATTTCATCGGAAAAGTATTTATATTTAATAATTGAGTGAATAAAATGTGATTTAGAATAACAATTGTTTTATCGACAGCTCCTGCAGAAGAAGCCGTCGGACAGAATGTCTTTAACTGACGCCAGAAATCATATTTGGATTCAAACGTTCGCCAAAAATCAGAAGTCAAAAGAAAACGATGAAAACGAGTGTAACGTCAATGAGAACCGCAATTATTAATTAAATGAAAATAATTTTCAAACTTTTTATACGAATTTTAAAATTTCATTTTGAAAAATGTATTTTTATTAATGAATAATCATTTTTATATCACTTCTAATGTATCAAACATTTAATGAATACAATTAAAAGATAATTAAAATATTTAATTAATGAATAAATTGACAGCAATTTAGAGGCGATTATACAGAAAACGAGTGATAAATATATCAAATTTTATATAAAAAAGACATTACTTTCGGAACTTTTTGTGATTCTTGTCTCGACTCGACCCCTCATCGCGACCCCTCTTCGCCGAACCATTCCTCACATTACTGTGCGAACTATGATGTGATTTCTTAGGGGGCGGGGGTCTAGACCTGTGATGACTGGCCGACCCTTTGTTTTTATTTTGAGTGTAGTCGTCAACAAAGTCTGTGTGAGTCTTGTCTGCGGCCGCCGCCTCCTCTTCCAACTCAGACCAGTCTTTACCGCTCTCTTCACTCGAACCGAGCGATGCCTCTGAAGAAGAGAATAGAAAGCAATTAAAATAAAATTGGATTTAATTGGAAATTCAAAGCAATACCCGATTCCTCGCTTTCGTCTTCACTGACGGCCGAGTCCTCGTCGAACTCCGATTCGCTCTCTTCAACACTAGAGCCGGAATCCGAAGGCTTGTACTGATCGTCCTCTTCATCCGAGTCATCGTCCGCGTGATTCTCCTCATCGCTGTCGGGGTCTAAGAAAGACCAGCCGCCGGAGTCGAAGAAGCCCTCGGGATCGTCAGTAATTGTTTTCATTATTTTAGTCCAATTTAGAGATTGAATGCCTTCTGTGTATCGGATATCACAGGAACTGAAAAAAGTGATTGAAATGAAAGTCATGTTATAAGTGATGGCATTCTATGACATACTTAAGCCATTCCTTCACGTGGTCTAACATATTCATCTGAACCGCATTAACCATTGATATCTTTCTGTGATAATCCTTAAACACAAAAATCATATCGAAGTTCTTCAGATGGAACTGAACTCTTTCGAAGTGAACGAGTTCTACCTCTTCCAGAGTTATGACAAAAGGCGGCTAAACATGAAATCAAATAACAATTTAATAAATAACTTAATAATCAATGGAATACTGACCCAATCGGTGAGATTGACGAGACATCCAGAGGTCGGTTGTAGTAAAACAATACTACGATTAGGAACGCCAGGGAATCCAAGATCTCTGAAAGGAGTGTCGAACTCCACCTGTTGTTTAGTCATTTGTTCCACTTTATCGCAAAATGTCTTAAACGCGGTCTTCAACTTCTGGCGGAGTTCTCGTTCTGCCTGTTCGGCGGCCAAGTCGTCCCTGTCGTGCATGTGTTGGTGTTTTCCCAAATCAGTGGTTATTTCTCCGACTTCTGTGTAAAACTGAACCTCCGATTGCTTTTTCTTACCGAACATAATAGCGTTCTATGGGTTGAGAAGACAATAATATTTAGTTTAATAATGAGTGCTATTATTGAATCAATACCTTAAGTGTGAAGTGTAAGAGTATAAGCATTTCCCCGTCACAGGGCTGGAAGAAGGCGTGTTTCATATTATTGTAAAGAATGTCCACTTTATCGCCTCTAATCGATGTAAATCTGAAGCCATTGTTGTGCGCCTCAAGAGTTCCGTGAATTCGTTTCGGAATAATGTTTGGTCTGATGTAGAGATCCTTTAGCTTTGGGTTGCCTTTGTTCTGACTGAGCACAAGGGTGTCCTGTTTCACAATACCCTCCTTTTCTCGCTCTTCCGCTTCTCTGGTTTTGAACTTCTTCTGCACCTCTTTGATGAGTCTGAAGGCTGTGTTGAGGTTAGAAGAGGGCGCAGATATCTCTCCCGGTTCCTTCACATTAGTGCTCCGGTATGTGAGCTCTTTAAGGAAAGTCGAGTCAAAGTTATTGGCGAACATATTAGACTCAGTCTTCGCCAGAGTAGCCCCGGGATGAAAGAAATTCACTCTCAGGTATGTGTAGTCGCCTTCAATGGATTGCGAAATGTTCTTAATCGACGAGATATGGAACGGAACAGGAATTCCATAAATGGGTAGAATAACGGTTTCGTATCTCTTATCCACAAATATCTTCAAATCATAGACTTCCGTCTCTTTAGGCATTTGGTTAAAGTTTTTGTAAGAAATGGTAGACTTTTTCGATTTCTCCTCTTTATGAGAGCCGGCCTTTGAGGCGAGTCGGGCGCGCGCGGCCTCATTCAGAGTGTCCGCCAGTTCTCTCTGATGTAGTTTACGCTTCTCTTCAGTCGTCGATTCATTCTATAAATCAAATGAATAAAACATATAATTATGAATCAGACAGTCGTTCACAGATATAATGGTATTTCAAAATCTGTTTAAATGGTTAATACCTTTATCTGAGTTTAGATAATGAGATACAAAAAGTTAATTCAATCCTAAACTCACCCGAAGTTTGTTGTCCACAATAGCTGTTCGTCGACTGCCGCGAGAAGTGAAGTCCTCTTCTTTGACAATATCTGACTTTTTCTCTTCCTCTTCACTCTCTTCGTCGTCATCTTTGATAATAATGGCAATGCTTTTCAATTTCTTTTTGCTGTTTTGAGTCAAAACAGTGGCAGCCGTTCCCTCATTCACAACAACAGTATCTCCAATGAAAAGCGCGTATTCCTTTCCCTCGGGATCTGACGCCGACTTATTTATAAGACCGGAGAAGCCAATGGAGACATTGAAAACCATTCCCTTTTTTGCCTTAGAGTTTGACTTCTGGGTCAAAAGCATAGATCCCTCGCGAAACTCCAGACCCATAGCAAAGCCTATGTTTTTAGTCATTTTGTCGACTAAACTCTTATCGTGTTTCGCAACCAAATCAATGGCGTGTTGATAGACATCACTTAAACGGATTCCATCCTTCAGTCTCTCAAATACTTTTTCCTGGAGTTCGACCAGAAATTCATATAAATTCTTCTGTTCTTCAGTAGGATTGACGAGAAGTGTCCGAACAATGTTAGAGCAGTACTGTTTGTATCGAACGCCGAGCGCACAGGTTATGGCCCCGAAGTGAACATTATTTTTATCACTAAATCATAAAAATAAAGATCAAAACAAATGTTTGAAACAAATGTATTAAAAGATAGGACAGACCTGACGGCACTGAACTTCAGATTATATTTGCCGCCCGACTGAATGATAGCGGAATAGCAGAGGTCCACCTGATTCGGGTCCACATTCTTAATGTATTTCTTATTATTGATGGCCTGTTCCACACCGGAGGCCAGCTTTGAGTGCTTCACCTTTTTGTCCGAATCAATCACTTCTGTGATCTCTTCTCTCAAATATTTCGTATAAATATCGACCGAAAGGGCCGACGCTTTGGTTACTAACGCGACCTCTGATTCGTCTTTTGGCGCCATTATATACGCGGCGGCACTACTGATGTCCAGAGTCTCGTAATTATGAGAATTGAAAGCCTTTTTCCATTCGTCCACAAAATCGCCGCTAAACTTGTCTTTTGAGAACTCGCCGATTGTTTTCCCGTTTCTGCTCTTCTCGATGGCAGCGGTCAGAGTCGCGAAGTTCGCACTGTCTTTGTCTGACTGTAAACCCATTGAGAGAACAGTTAGTTCTAAGCAATCAATCAATTGGTTTAAGGCATACCTTATCGCGAACTAAGAGAGTGATCGGCGGAACAGACTCTTCATTCTCTTTACTCGACTCAATCAACTTCAAGAACTCGACCTTCTTTTTGGAGGCCAACACATGGATCGACTGATGGCAGAGAACTATCATTATGTCTGTCATCTCATACCCAAAAAGCCATGTCTTTAGAGGAAAACAACAATCAATTGAGTGATTCGTTATTAAGTCGTAATTCAAAGACAACTGTTTTCAGACCTGAAGTGCCGTTGACTTACTGTAGACCACGTCCTGATCCACACCCACTATCACTACAATGGCGTCCACTCTATGGATGTTTTCCAAGTCCTCGTCCGAAGACTAATCAATGCGAAAGACAATCAATAAAAACAATGAAAAGAAATGTCTTTTTGTCTTACATTCCAGGAGTGGTAGAGATGTCGGACGCGTCTGAAGAACGCGTCCTTATCTACAATCAATTGAGACATTTGTCACTTCAAGATAATTGTCTAATAATTAGATTCAAATGATTTAAGAACTGATCCAAAGAAGTAAATAAACGTTAAATATATTTAAATGAATTAAAAGTGATTTAAAGAAGAAATCAATGAATTAAACAATAAAAGAGTTTTTCAGTGAATGACGTAATAATGGCTGACATTTGACGCGCGGCTTAGGATTGCATTCAATTGGCGCTCAAATTATATGAAAATATTGATTACGTTATATACGAATCACTCCTATAATAGAATATCAATTCAATTCATTTTACGAATGTTTTTACAATTGACCGCATATTAGAGATTGGGAGGCGTTTAGGGGTTTTAAGGAGGCGTTCAGATGTTGCAAGAGATTGGGGTTTAGGGGTTGAACCACTAAAATACATATTATAGTCTATTAACTGACTTACCATTCCTTAAACACACTTTACTTATCCGTTAATCCTCTCTAAACCTATAATTCAGTTAATATTTCAAATAATTTATGCATTTATTAGAACTATAGTTAAAAAACTTTTATTAATTGAATGGAAAATAAATTAATTAAATAAAAACTAAAAATTATTTAAATCTAATCCTGTTTTTCATTAGATTTCGGTTTTCTTTTGAACAAATTCTTTATTCTTGTGACCAATGAATTAGATTTGGTTTGACTGTCATTCGACACAATTCTGGCTCTTCTTGTGGTTAAGTTATGAATGGGACCGAAGGCCAGACTGACTACAGTACTGACCAAACAAATCACATTATAAGGCATAGAGAAGTCAGGGGTTGGTAGGGATACCAACAATGTCTGGGTATGTATTCGAATAAAATGGGAATTTTCAGTGGATATGGTTTCCCGAATCGGTAAATAAGTAAAGTTGCGGTCAGTGTTGAGGTTCGCACTAATTATTGCTGAACTGACATAAACGCCATGATTGGCGTCCGGCGGGTATTCCGTCCATTTGAGGAAAACCCGATCGAATTGAAAGGAAATATCAGTCATACTATTGGGCGGCAGAACCAGTGATAGTTCCAAGTGATGGCTTTGGATGCGATCTTTTGCCGGCTTATAGTAAATGGTATGCGCTTTCATTGGCTTATCGTTTGATTTGATCGGAAGAGTGTGTAAATACATTCTTAAATACCAGGGAATGACATCAAAATATATTATTTCTATCGGTTTATCCAAATTATTGAATATATGACAAGTGATGCCGCCCTCAGACAGACCGTACCCTTTGATAAACCGATTCGCGTAAAGCGGCGGCGGTTTTATATCCGAGAAAATAAAGTTATTTTGAAAATAATTTCCAATATTTAAAGGCTTTCCGTTGTTGGAGACCATCTGTTTGAGATCAAAGGCCGCATACTTTCGCTCTTCTCTTCCTATTGTTGAGTAAATCAATTTCGTCGGTTCGGGCGTTAGTTTAGTATCATTTGTGTTGTCAGTGATATCAACATAAAGAGTGGTCTTTGAGGCTAAACTACAAGTGCTGGTGAGTGTGGTTCCAAAGAGTTTCACTAAAGACCAGCTCTGCTTCCCGTCGAACATAACCGGAGGATTGAATACAACAGAAATACTTTGAATCAATTCAACTGAAGTCGACTCACAATTGATATCCTTTTTTCAGATCAAAAATCAATTAATTGAATAGAATTTAAATTGATTTTAGACTTACTCTACAAACGGGCCGAAAATCTACGGCCAGTGAGAAGTAATAGGAATTGAAAAGATGGCCGGCGTTTAGAAGAGTAGCCAAACCTTTGTTTGCAAAACAGGGCAATAACTTCTTCCAAGGCGTCAGGTTCTCCGTACAGACCGATTCATGAGGTAATGAACCATAAAATACGGAACCATTTCGATAGGAATTCCCGTCGACTACTCCTTCGGGTCTTAAAGAATACTTGGGCTGAACTGTCGCTGAATTATCGATAAAATTAATGGACGCACAGAACTGACCCGAAAGTTCGCTCGTAATGTCTTTCCAGGCCTTCTGCGGACTAAAGCATTGTTTAGATTATAAGTAAATCAATTCATATCATAATTAATATACTCTTTATGGAAGTGTTGAAACCAAACCCATAGTTGAGCATTAGGTGCGGCCTCTCGTATGCCATACCCCCACCGCCGGTGTTTCCAAACGCCTTTTGTTAGACTGAAGTGCAGTTCTTGTAATTCATGTTTTGATATAAGTTTTCCGATAGAGAGGGGAAACAAATTGAATCGATTGGCTTGAGATTGAAGAAGAAGAAGAATATATTCATTAAACAAATGGATTAACACTTGAAATGCTATTTAAATTGAATTCAAACCCCAATTAATTGAAAGCAAATCCTTTTCCCAAACGGTCTTAAACTCAAAGAAGGCGTACAGATGTCCGTCGGGTAAGGGCTTAATGACAAGGGATTCACTATATTCTTCAGATTCTGATGTCTTCTCACAATTAGTTGCTTTAATTGACAATAAAATCAATGAAATTAATTGAAATTCCAATTTCAATAACATTTTCACTGATTTTATGAATTTTTCAAAACATGTAAAACGTAAACAAATAAAAAAAATTATAGGGTTTTAGCAAAAGTTTTGGCAATAGTTTGCGATTGTATTTAGAATTAATTATAAACCAATTTAATTAAATGACAATACAATACATTCCATAAGTTATTGTTTGGTGTTCTCTAAACACAATTAGTTCCCACTTTTGACTTACTTTCCATAAAACTAAAGACGATTTCAAATGAAATGATTGACAACTTTTAAAGATTATATTTTATTATGTTTTACAATAAATTAATTAAAAGTCAATGAAATAGTGTATAACTGAATGAATGAATCATTTATTTGACATCTCTTTAAAGTCATTCCTATACTCCTAGTCCTCATCACTGGACTGTTGGCCGCGTTTTTTCGTTGAATTCATTCGGAGTACAGCTCCGGGATTAGGATAGGGTCTCATTTGGAACAATGGACCCGAAGCTGTCGAATCTACACCAGATTTTGCGTCGCCTTTCTTCTCCAACCCGTCTGACCACTTGCCTCTGGGAATGTCTGAATAGGCCGAGGGGTCCATTGGGTCCAAATCGTTGGCCTTTCTAACCGGGCGTCCCTTCGCCCGCATTTCTCTCTCCCTTTCCCTGAATTGTAATTTAGTTTTATTTTTATTTTTCTCAGAAGAATCCGAATCGTTGTCGAAGTCGTCGTTAGAGTTGTCAGACATATCCGAGTCGTCGTCCGACGCGTCTCCGTCTCCGTCGTCCACCTGTTCCTCGTCGTCGTCTCTCAATAAGGCTTTTAAACAATTGATTATCGATTAGAAGACAGTCTTCAATAGTTCCAGTGATTCCTGAAATACCTCTTAATTTTTCAGCGGACATAGAGATTCTGGCATTTGGGTGGTGTGGGGGCAGCCAAGACACCTCATCAGTACTGGTGTTCCAGTAGTAGAAACAGTGTCTAAATGTGAGACACAATTATACGATTGGCGGACATATCAGTAATTAAATGATTGCTTACACTCCCGGATCATATACTTCATGCCAGCCCTCAGGCAATGGATATCTCTTAAGAAGTTTCTGATATTTTCTTTTAGTCTTAGGCGACGGTTCTTCTGAGACATCAGACCATCTCTTCTGGCAATAGAGAGAGCAGTCGTGATATATATTGTATTTGTTGGGACAACCCATCACTACAGCCCCTGATTTGCCATCAAATCGGTTGTCGTCATAATCTTCTGCAATAACTTCTTCTAATTGTTCTGTAATTCAGAGAACAAATGAAAACAACTAAACATTAAAATTAAAATAAAGCCGAAAACAACCCAATTCTTTGTGTCCTCTCTCGGCGTTTGTATTCTTTGGAATAATTCCCCGCTTTTGTAGCCTTTGAGCCAAAGCTAACGGAAGTGGCATTTCTTCGGCAAAAGAGGTCCACAAATGGTGACCAAAGATGAGAAGAGATTGGCTTTAATTGGTTTGAAATGCAATTAGTTTTCAATGTTTTTGAGTATGGCT
>JAQIYF010000294.1:0-11126 GCA_034700865.1 Oribatida sp. Gr-Ori-00025
ATTTTTACAGTTGAGCTCCGATTCCATTCAATTCCTTTGAATCGGTATTTCTGTTAAAACTATTCTTTAATCTCATTTTGCTCTCAATTCTGTTGTTTCGATGTCTTTATCACAACTTTGAGTCCACATAATCCGGAACTACAGCTCATCGAATGAATCGTTTTGTAATGAGACCGACCTATCGGTGCGAGAATTCAAAAATCAGAATAAATTTCTTTTTATTATGGGATTTAATTGGGTTTTGACCCATACCTGGCCAGTGAAATGCCTGCAAAGTTTGCGAGTCGTGCCGGCATTTCTCTCGATTTGTTTGCATGGAATTCATCGGCAAATTCTGTGAGTTTATGGGACGAGAAGACTGTGTTTTCCCTCTTCTTCACCATAAACTCATTGGGAAGAAGCCATTTATGATCACAACATTCCTCTATTGTCGGCCTTTTACTGCAATTAACACAATATTCGGTTAGAATTTATAACAAAAATGATAGGAATTTTGAAGACTAACTGAGGGGTGAGTTTGAAAACGGTTAGAATGAATCGAATCGCTTCTTGAGTTACTTCCGGATAGATGTGATCGAAGAGATAGCGGACATAAACCACATTCCGTGCCGTTTCGTTCTCATTAGATCCACGGAATGGTGAGACACCGCTCAACAGTATATAAGTCAATACTCCGACGCACCAGATGTCTGCAGAACGGGTCACCTCTTCGTTCTTTATTAGTTCCGGTGCTGTCAGAGAGAGAATAAATGAAAATAAGTTTTATTGCGTTGAATTGAGAACAAGTGTTGTCTTCACTCATCACTGACCGACATATTCAGGCGAAGCAGTGATTGAGACCTTAGTTCCTGCGATCGGTACTCGTCTGGCATTAGCGAAATCACAGAGTTTGATGTCATGTCTTCTCTGGTCAATCATCACCACATTGTCCGGTTGTAGTTCCAGAAGAGCTATACCTCTGAAGTGTAAGTATTCGATGCCATCCAGAACTTGAGTTATGATTTGAGTAACGATTTCCTCACTATATCTTTGGCGTTGAGAGAGGAAAGTGAGGACATCAATGCCCGACAGCTTCTCCATTATGAGTGCGTAAACACTTGTCCCACGACTCGCGTAATGGAGTTCTACTATCCTTTCGTTTGCCAACGATTTCATGATTTCATATTCGTTCTGAACGCCTGATTCGGTCTGACTTTGGGTCAGAACTGCTTTACTGACTAATACTTTATTAATGTCTTTAACGCGAGTATTAGTAATCATTGAAAACCTTCCGCGAGATATCTCTGACACGAACTCATAGAGAGAGTCGTGTTCTTCATCTAACAGTGGAATCGGATTACACTCTTTCGAGTAATCGATGTTTGGAATCATTGACTGTTTGTCAATAATAACACGACCGACATCTTCGGTCACAGTTTGTCTGTATATGCGAGCTCTGGGAACCTTAAGACGTTGAGCCCCTTCTGTCGGTTGGGTTTTTGCCATTTCACTAACCGGTCCCACAGAACTCCACCCAAACTTATTTCTGGCACTAATTCGGAAATAATAACCCGTTTCTGGTTCTAAGTCTCTCATTATATAAAACTCATGCATAATATTGTCCGCAATGACTGTCCACTTCTGGTCATCTGATTTCTGATATTCGAGTCGATAGCACAGTATATGACTGTTTCCATTGTGTTTGGGAGGACTCCAACATAAGTAGACCTCTCTATTGGAACCGTCTTTAATTTCAGGCGCTTCTGGTGTGCCGGGAGTGTCACCTAAATTAAGTCTAGCCCTACAAACAACAGCCCCCTCTTCATTCCTGGCCACACACTTGTACTGTCCGACATCATAAGCTCGGGCGGGTTTGATCCTCAATTCACACCTTCCCTCGTCAGTGCGTTTCACTTCAATACGACTGCTCTCTATGAGAATACCATCGTTTCTAAACCAGGTATAACTGGGTGTCGGATCGCCGACTGCCAAACAACTGAACACAACGTCTTCGTTCTCTCTGATCACAATATCTTTGAGTTTCTCTCTAAAAAATGGAAGTTTATTGTCCGGCGCCGGAGCTCTGGACACGTTAGCGAACGCCTCTCTCTTCAAGGTATGGAGTTGTCCGTAAGCATAGCCAGAAGTGCCGATCTCTCGGACCAAACGCATTGGTTTAGACCGGGTTTCGTATCCTTTCTTTTCTTCATCGATCTCTTCGTCCATAATATCAGTGAATTTACGTCTTTCGCGGACAGAAACCGATGGCTTATATCCGCGACCCATCTGTTGAGTCCATTAAATCATCAAAAATCAAATACTCATTAATACAAATGTCTTTAGTCTTACATTAGGTTCTCCCCAATGAGATTCTCTAAGACTGGCCGCAAGGCTTGGACTTCTGGAGGCACCCACTCGAAGGTATCCCCTGATTCTGGTGGCAAAGTCTGTATCTCTTAATTGAAGCAAATAGGTGTCGGGCCCGCTCTGGTATCTGATAATTCATTAAATTTTTATAGAAAATAGATCACAAAAAAGAGATAATTTGTTAATTACTGGCTCTCAGAGTGGGCGTCGACTCCTTCTCTTGAGATCTTTTGTTTATAAGTCTCGTCGAACTGCGAGGGTTTGATCTTTGACCGTCCCATCTCTCTGTCCGGACTGGGAGGTGGAGTGTATTGTTCGTCGGGCGGGTATATCATACGACTGGGATGTGTGAAACATGAGTGCAGTGGTCGGCGTCGGTAATGTGTTTTACACGAGGCGTTGATGTACTGAATCAAAAGTTGGGTTTATTATCATTTGTAATATATTTCAGAAATTAATGTTCAAAACGAACCCAATTTTTATATCTTCGATAATATTGTCTCAAATTCTCAATAGAGTTGAGTTGAGTACCAGTTCCTGGTCTCTCAGCTAACTTGAACCACGGGTGTTGAAGGGCTGACTTGACGCCTGGCCTCTTGTACTGATCGAATTCAAGCACTTTTTTCAAGAAATCCTGGCCTTCGGGTGATATCTCCGTCAGGTATTCGTGTGAGAAATCAATTTTTCCTAACTGTAAGTGTTGTAGAGTCGCCCTATCGTTGTCCCCCAAAAAGGGCGAAATACCCGTCAATAATATGTATGTTATTATTCCGACTAAAAAATAAACAGATATTAAAGTAATGTTTCTTTTATTTGATTCATTCATTTGATTGTCAGACCTGACCAGATGTCTGCCTCATAACTGGCCGATTGCTTCTCTAGTATTTCTGGGGCCACAAACTCCGGGTGACCGAACTCTATGATATACCTAAGCCCTGGAATTATTCTTTGGGCTAAACCGAAGTCAACTATTTTTACATCATTTCCATTGATTCTATCGATCAAAACGTCGCCAATCTTTCAAAAGAAATATTTGTTTGAAATTAATTCTAATATCAAATGAATTATAGTTACAGTGAGTCCGAAGTGAGCGATGTTTTTAAAGTGCAAGTAATCGAGTCCTTCAAGAATTTGTTTGACATAATGGGCGACTTCGCTCTCAGTCAGAGTTCCCTTTTGAAGAATACTCTGAAGGAGTTCTCCGCCTCCGCACAGATCAGTGATTAAAGTGAGAGAATTGGGTGTAGAAGCGAAAGCATCCCATAATCGCATAACCCTTGGGTGATATCCCAATTGGTTCATCACTTCGAGCTCAGAGGTCATGTAGTCAACTGTTGGTCCCTTTCCGTGCATCATCTTTGATGCAAAACTCCTTCCGGTTTCCCTCTCAACCGAGTGGTAGACAATACCCTGTGTTCCGCGACCCAACTCATCGCCGATATCATAGAAAGTCTCAAACAGTTTTGTCTTCGGTTTTATGAATTTGTTGTAACCGTAGGTGTATTTGTCGTATTCCAGTTCAGATTCTAAATATTTATTTTAAAAAATTCAATTCAATAATATAGTAAAACTAAACTACAGGTGCCTTACCCTCGACGTGCAACATAGCAGATATAGAGGCGTTACCCGCGATATTAGAGGCGGTACAGGAATAAAGTCCGGAATCCTTTACAACCACACCATTGATAAAAAGTGTTGCCTTTTCTGGTGATTCCCATAATATTTTGATTCTATCAGATTCTCCCATCGGTAGCCAATCCTTAAACCATCGCACAGTTGGTTCTGGTATTCCAGTGACACTACACTCGAAGCGGGCGTGTCTTCTGGACAATACAGTTGTTTCGTCGAAGCGTTTTGTAAATACTGGCGGTTCGGCAATCATTAACTTAACCTTTCGCTGCTCTGATCCGTATTTATTAGTGGCCAGACATGTATACCATCCGACGTCGCTTTCAGTCATTTTTGAAATAAAGAGACAGTTTTGACCGTTTCTGTCCTGCAAAGTGTCGAATCGACTTCCGCTTCCGGTTTGGATCTAATGGTTATTTCAAACATTTTTTATATATTTAAAAAAAATATATAAATCAAACCTTTTCGCCCTCAAACTGCCAGACGACCTGATGGTCCGGATGAGAATAAATCCAATACTCAAAAGTGACCGGTTGTCCCTTCACACCAAAGATGGTTAGTTCCAATTCATTCAAGAATATTGGCGCACATTCTGTCAAATAATTTTAATTTATTATTATTATTCATAAAAGACTTCTAGATATCTATACCTTTCTTATCGAGCGGCGGGTGCTGTAAGTCATAACCTCTTGGTTTATGTTCCCCATAGTCTAACCCCTCCCGAAGTTTACTTCTATGAGCAGTAACAGCAGGTGACGGATCACTGATTCCAAACTTATTCTCAACTCTTGTTCTGAAACTATAGTCTTCTCCTGGGCTTAGGCCGTCGATATCGCACAGACAGCCTTTGATTCCTATTCAACAGTTAATGAATTTCAATAAAAATGTTATTATTTGGGCATAAGTTGAAAGCGTTGTCATACCTGTCCTGAACGCAATCCACTCTCCGTCAGGTATTCTACAAAATTCTATTATATAAGTGACTGGAATTCTGGGTTGAATTGGAATCGATGGCAGCCATGAGAGGGTTATTTCATTGTCAGTCATTCGTGTGATTCTAGGCCTGTCTGATAGGGGCACCGGAACAGCAGATTGTTTGAATTTGTCACTCAAGTAGTCCGAAGGCCTTCTCTTATGCTTATCGTCCAGTGCTATACAATTGAAAATTTGATCTCAATTTGACTCGAAATGCAATACTTAACTGATTTGTCAATCAATCACATCAGTTGTTAATGATCTGAGGGGGAGGGCAGTGGCAGTGGTTGACTGGTTATCACTGATCAGGTTAATGGTCACTCAATGGTCGCCTATTTAGGTGACATCCATGACGAGAGGTCAGTGGTGTAAGTAAAGTATCTTTTCTGTTGAACTACTGATGTTAGCACTGCTTTAAATGAGTGGACATTCACTGCCCCTTCCATTGAGATTAAGATAAATCTGTTATTAATTGCATTCAATTTCTATTATTATTATAAATCTATTAAATAACTACTCAATCAATGAAAAGGCAAATAATGTTAAGTATAATAAGCTTTTAATGGAATTCTTTTTTTAAGTGATATTTACAGTTAATTCTCATAATTAATGACATTTTGAACTTCAGATTAATATTGAGATAAAATTAATTAAAATAAATGATAATTATATCACAAAATCAATTAAATGGAAAAATAGTTTTACATAAAATAGAGTGCATTTAAGGCTTCTATTAATTTCTGGAATAATTATATCACAACTAAAAAGACTAAACAATTACTTAAATTAAAGTTTCAAATAATTGAGTTTCAAATAAAAGTTTTGTTTTTGAAATAATTCTCAATATTTTTAACCTCGGATTTGGAAAGAATTTAATCAACAGTTAAGTGCTTTTTTTGCTCAGCATTTATGAGATTTAATGGTAAATGTGATTAAAAATAAATTAATATATTATGAGGTGTTTTGGGCCAGCATTTGGCCCGCATTTCAGTTATATTTAGTATAGCATTAGAAGTGGTAATCAATTATTTGGGGCCAGAAATACAGGAATCGCTAAGGCATTGGAATATGAATTCCCGGACAGTCTCTAGACTATTATCGCACGGGAAGTCTGGAGACCCACAGGCGCTCATTATCACTAAAAGGGAGGCTAAGAGACAGAGGGCTGAGAGAGCGTATGTGACGGTTGGCTCTAATTGTGTGATTGCTCTTTGATTTGCCTCTGAAATAAAAGAGGACATCAAAGGTGAGGATGGCTTACACTCAAACCCAAGCTTCGCAATCGAGTTGTCGTATCCGTGAATATTCATGGCATGACATCGGTATTCACCCAAATCTGAAGACTCAACGCTTCGAATCTCGAATCGAATCAAACCATTCCTCTGATATTCAACGCTATATTTGGAGGCGGAGGACAACGGATCGAATTCAATGCCGTTCTTAAACCTATAAAAAGACAAATAATAAGAATAATATTTGAATTCATTTATTTAAAGAATATTTAATAACCATTTAATTTCTGGTTTCGGTGATCCGGTCACACAGGCAGTGAATTTAGCTGTCTTTCCCTCTCTCACATCACAATCACCAAGCTTCTTTAGGAAAGAGGCCGCCTCTCCCTTCGCTTCGATATCCCTATTATCGCAAAAATCAATTTAATTTATTCTTTAAGAAAATCTATTTTAAAATTATTTACATAAAAGTGATGTTTGCTTTACAGCTATCGGTTCCGCATGTATTCCTTGCTCTGCACTCGTAGGCACCGGTCATCTTATCGGTTGGTCTAACAATCAGAAGAGAACAAACCTCTCCCTCTCTGATAATACTGTAATGAATTCCCGGTTCAATTCGGTTTCCATTGCAATACCATTCGATTTCTGGTTCTGGAACTCCAGTCACTCGACAGACCAGTTTCAATGGCTCTTCTAACCCGACCTCAGCGTCAGTAAACTTCTCAACAAATTTCGGCGCACTTTTGCCGACGACCACTGCTGTGGCTTTAGAGGACTCATCTCCCAAATGGTTTGTAATCTTCAATTCATACAAACCCTTATGGTTTGTCTCGCATTTAATTATTCTCAACAGAGCTTTGTTGCCATCGAATGAAATGTGAATATTATCCGACATTTCAATCGCTTTCCCTTCAAAATACCACTTAATGTCTGGCAAAGGATTTCCACTGATTTCAGCGGAGAATTCAATGGTTTGGCCCTCATTTGCCCGAACGTCTCGAAGGGAAATGATAAAAGTGGGCGCACTCTCAGGTCCAGTGCCTTCAGTTTTGGACTTAACTGTAAACTGAGCCGACGTTTCATTTTTTCCGAATTCATTTCTAGCAATAACTCCATATTTGCCTAAAATGCGGTAAAAATTTATTTCAATTAAATAATTAATAATTAAATCTATTATTTAGTACCCGAGTCGTCGTCATTGCATTTGTCAAAGAATAGGGTATGAGTTCCGTCTCCACCAGAATATAGTTTAATATGTTGTCCATCAGGAGTGAGTGTCTTTCCATTTAGAGTCCAGTGAACGTCTGGTTGAGGCTTACCGTCAACTTTAATCTCAAGTTGTGCCGGATATCCATCTATTCCTGTGGTGTCTGTCAATGATTTGACAAACTTTGGCGACCCTTAGAAAAGGTATGAAAAGATTCGTAAGTCTTATCCATTACTAAACCAAATAATATCTTACTGTTGACACTAATGGGAGCACTACTGCGCGCTTCTCCACAATCATTGACTGCAACTGCAATATAATTGCCCTCATCTTCAGGCTTGACCTCATCGAACACCAGTTCTGTCTTTCCATAGGGTGAGCCTCTGATATGAACCCTATCGTTAGGTATGACTTGTTGCCCATCTTTAATGAACCGGACGTCTGGCGTCGGTTCTCCACTTGCTTTCACAGTTAACTTTCCGGGTTCTCCGGCCATTAAAGTGGTCGGAACCAGGCCTTCACTAATCACCGGTTTGTTCGTCTGTTTAGTGCCAACAGTGACGGCACCACTGCTTCTAACCCTTCCCTCGTCATTGATAACAGAAACAGTGTATTTCCCGCTGTCGTCCAATTTCACGGAACCTATTGTTAAAGTAACGGTTCCATCCGTTCCTTCACTTAAAGTAATTCTATTATCCGATTGAATATCGAACCCGTCTTTCATCCATTTGATAGTCACCGGAAGATCTGATTTGTAAACCGCTTTCAAAACCAATTCATTTCCTTCGTTGGCAATCATTGGCTTTAATTCTTCCAAAAATATTGGCTTTTCTTTAGGTTTTGGAATCACTTTAAGAGCTGCAGAGGTGTCAGCCTTTCCACAACTATTCGCCACTTCAACCCTATATTCTCCGCTGTCTTCAGCTTTGATTGAATCGATTAACAGCGCAATAGTTCCGTCCGATTCCTTGACAAACCCGAAGTGTTCGGTCGCCGCAATTGGTTCTCCATTTTTATACCATTTGATTGAATCGATATCTCCCGAGACCTTACACTCGAGTCGACACAACTTTCCTTCTTCAGCGCTCACTCGAGTCAGTCCTTTGATAAATACGGGCGAATCGACTGTACTTTTGGCTGTAAAATAAAATTATTTATTGTTGATATTTGTAGTGAAGATAATATGCTTTTACTCACGAGTTATCTGAACCGAAACGGCACAGCTCTTCATCCCATCCGCACTCCTGAAGCTTAAGACATAACTTCCAGCATCTGATGGCAAAGCGCTTTCGATCTTAAGAGAAACGGTTCCGTTTGGTGTTGTCTCACGTTTTATTCGATCCGAATCTTCGAGAGGTTTTCCATTCTTAGTCCACTTCATATCAGGAATGGGTTCTCCCCTTCGCGCTACTTTTGCTACTAATTTCATAGGATTTCCTTCGGCTATAACCAGAGATTTTGGAAGTTTGTCTTTGAATTCGGCCGCTTCTATGTCTTCTTCGTCTTCCTCTTGAGTGGGTTTCTCCTCAACCGGCGCCGAATCTACGGCAACGGTACTCATCGAACCGACTCCTCTATTACCACATTTAGCAAAAACAGCATATTTTCCTGCGTCTGACAGTTTTGCGCAATCAATGGTCAGACACACCGTTCCGTCGGGTCTTGATTTAAGTTTTATATCATCCGAAGGTCTAATAGGAACGCCATCTTTAGTCCAAATTATTTTATCGGGTGGGGCATCGCTTTCGATCTTTGCATTTAATACCAATGGCTTTCCTTCAATTACCCTAACATTTTCGGGTAACTTCTCTCTAATTACCGGTCCTTTTTCAACGTCAACATTAGTGACGGAAAACACTTCTTCGTTCAAATTCCTGGCTATCATAACATATTCACCAGAATCTGATGGTTTGGCCGAACCAATAGTCAGCAGATAAGTGCCGTCAGGTTTGGCTCTAATCTCAACCCCTTCCGATTGTTTGATAGGAATTCCATCTTTAATCCACGTGACATCAGGCAACGGCTTTCCATCGATTTTCGCGCTTAAAGTAAACGGTTTTCCTTCACATACGGACACAGAATGCGGTAAATTATCGATAATAATGAGTCCCTTTTGGACGGACACATCGCACGGACATTCTATTTTTCCGCCCGAAGTTTTGACAATTAGTCCGTACTGTCCGGCGTCAGACTCTTGAGCGCAAGGAATCTCAAAACTAACTGTTCCGTCGGGTTTACTCTTTATTATTATACCATCGGAAGGCTTAATGGGAACACCATTTTTGGTCCAAATAATCTCCGGAATGACATCGCTTTCAATCTTAGCGCAGAGTTTCAATGGTTTTCCTTCGACAACATCCAGTGTTTTAGGCAAAGAGTCCTTAAAAATGGGAGGATTTTTAACCGAAAGGGCAGTCGCGGACACAATCTCTCCTTCAGGTGTTTTGGCAATTATGGCATATTTTCCGGAATCCTTTGGTTTCGCGCACCCGATGCTCATCATAACAACACCATTGGGTTTGGAATCAAATTTGATCTTTTCTGTGAACCTAACCGGATAGCCGTCCTTAACCCAAGTGACAACTGGAGGGATTGCCTGTTGTTGTGGAAGGCCATTGATTTTCGCGACTAACTTAACTGGTTTTCCCGCTAACACACTAACAGCTTCTGGCAGTTTCTGTACAAAAACGGGCCCTTTTTTAACCTCAACATTAGATAAAGACATGGCTTCTCCTGACGGAGACCTTGCAATTACCGCGTATTCACCCGAATCTTTCCCTTTGGCCGAATCGATGCTCAAAGATGTTGTTCCGTCGGGTCTGGATTTGATTTCAATGCCTTCGCCAGCTTTGACTGGAATATTGTCTTTAAACCAATTTACTTCTGGAGTTGGGTTTCCATCGAATTTTGCACTTAAGTGAAGTGGTTTTCCTTCAGATATACTCACAGTATTCGGCAATTCTTCTATAATGACGGGTCCTTTTTGGACGAACACATTACTGGTTGAGACGTCTTCTCCATCTCTAGTCTTGGCAACGATGGCGTACTTTCCGGTGTCATTCAATTGACAGCAATCGATGTCCAGAGAAACAGTTCCGTCAGGTTTGCAATCAATCCGAATGTGTTCAGAGGGTTCAACGCGAATATCATCTTTAGTCCACTTAACTATAGGTGTCTGTTGTCCGTCCACTTTCGCCTCTAAATGCAAGGGATGTCCGGCTATTATGTCAATACTTTCTGGAAGTTTGTTCATAATTATAGGTCCCGTCAGAACGTCTACATTACTCATAGACGACACCTCTCCAGACGGGGATCGGGCGATAACGGCGTACTGACCGACGTCTTCGGGTTTTATTCTATCGATACTCAATTCAACGGTTCCGTCAGGTTTTGAATCAAGTTTAAGACCTGAAGTATCAGTGAGTGGTTCACCGTTTTTAGTCCATTCAACCTCTGGTTTAGGTTCGCCTTCGACTTTAGCCGTAAGGACCAGAGGTTTTCCGACAACGACGTCAACATTTTCTGGTAATTTGTCTGCAATTATAGGCCCGCTCTGGACGTCGACATCACATGAAGCGGTTGTTTCTCCCAAAGCGTTCTCTACTATTAGAGTGTATTTCCCGCCATCGAGTGGTTGAGCGTTACCGACGGTCAGCGATACAGTTCCGTCGGGTTTGGACTCTATTTTAGTTGTTTTGTTTGCTTTAATTGGAAGTCCGTCTCTTAACCACTGAATG
>JAQIYF010000295.1:0-11118 GCA_034700865.1 Oribatida sp. Gr-Ori-00025
AGTCAAATATTCAAACGTTATATTTGAGTGAAGTTTTGACAAAAAAAATATTGTTTACAAACAAATCACACGTTTTTGTACTTCACTTCAAATGTTTATTAAAATTTGAATGAATTTTAATATTAATTTAAATGTATTTATAATTGATTTTAATTTTATTAATTAATTATTAATATTAAATGAAATGCATTTCAATTTAAAAGTCGATTCAATTCACTATAAAATAGCGAAACAATTAGACTCTTATTCGGAAAGTCTCTGGAGTTTGGATTCAATCAAACAAATGAAATGTGAATTAAATGAAGTGAAGAGTTGTCTGAATGACATTCCTCTTAAGCAATGGTCAAATCATACATCAATGACAGACAACTCATCCCATATTATTGAATGTCTTAGAAGACAATTGTCTCGAAAGCCATTCCTTCTGACAAAAGCCTGGATTAAAATGTTTGAGATTTTGTCGAAATTCAAAATCATTGAAACGATTATTAAAACTATTTGTAATAATATTAACACTAATTGTAATAATAATAATAAATTAACATTAAATGCATTACTTCTGTGTGAATGTCCCGGGAGTTTCATTAATGCCATCAATCACTACATCCAATGCAATGCTTTGGACACAAGACTCCAATGGATGGCAAACACTTTGAATCCATATTATGAAGACATCGATTACACTATTATTGACGACCTCTTCATAAAAGACATCAATTGCTTCGACAACTGGTTCTTCAGTTCGACAAATACGGGCAATATTTTAGACATTAATTTCATATCAGATCTAAAACAAGAGATGAATAGAAGAGGAATCGAAAAGTTTTCGCTAATCACTTGCGACGGAAGTATTAATTGTGTGAATTGTCCCGAAGATCAGGAAGAAGTGGTTCAGCCATTGATCTCAAGAGAAATACAGATAGCATTGGAAGTGATTGCAGACAATGGATGTCTTGTTGTGAAATGTTTTACACCATTTGAATGCAAATCCATTTGTCTTCTATACCTCTTGTGTTGTGTCTTCAATCGGATTCATGTCTTTAAACCAAATGCCAGTAAATCAGGAAATTCTGAAATCTATTTGATTTGTATTGGATTTGAATCGAGTGTTGAATTAAATTCAATACTTTCTCTAATTTCAGACAATTATCAATCGAGTGATCAATCGATGGCTCTCTTCAGTAAGCAATCAATTCCTACAGAATTTTTAGATAGAGTTGAAGAATGTCTGAAATATTTTATTACAAAACAAATAAAAGTTATTAAAAATAATTTAGAATTATTTGAGACAATGACTGAACAATTAAAACAACAAATAATTAAAAGAAATAAAAGTTTTGCTAAAGATTTTATAAAACATTAAATATTTTCAGTATTTCACCATTTGATGAATTGGTCACAAACTGTGGCCAAGAATTCAATTCTTGTCTAAAGTTTAAAAAATTGGATAATTTATTAGCAAATGATTGCAGTTATAGTCAACGAAAAGAATTGAATTTTTTCTCCAATGTTTGGTTTGAAAAGCTATCAAAACTATTGATACAAATCAGTGATAATATGAACGTTAAGAACCAATTCATTGAAATGAAATATTGGAAACAAAATTCAGAATTAAATCAATTAAACATTAAATTCATTTATGGGTTGCCTTACAATCAGATAAAGAATTCAAAATTTTCTGATTTATCGCTAATTATTTCATACAATGAATGTCTTAAATATAAGCATAAGTTTGAAAAAATTGGGACTCATTTTCAATCATTCAGTTGTGAAACACAAGGAATTCTTGAGAAACTGATCTCTGATTTAGAATCAAAAGATAATTTCAAAAGAATTTTAATGACTTGTGATAATAGTTTTGATAATTTTGTTAAACAATTGTCTTTATTATCAAAAAATAAAAATTTAGAATTGATTTACAACTTAAACACTAATTTCAAACCGGAATCCAATGCTAACAATATTTATGTAATTAAATGCTTTCAAGCGTTTAGTTTGGAATTAATTGAAGAAAAGCCAGTATTTATTGAATTAATTTCACAATTTTCTCGAATAAATCAATTGATTAAAGAAAATGATTTACTTATCATTGAAATCGGACTTTCATTGACACGACTAATGACAGCAACACTTCATTTGATATCAAAACTCTTTGAATCCTATTCTATGGTTCCCTGTATTGGAACTGAAGAGTCTAATAGACATGGATTGCTATGTCTTTTCCATAACAGACATAATAATGATAAACAATTTAGTGAACAAATTAGACTAACGTTTGACAACATTTTAAATAACAATTCAAAAGAGAGCCTATCATTAGTGGAAATAATTTCAGTTCCACTTCTGATTTCAGGTATGAATTCGTGTTTTTCTTTTCTTTTTCAAAACATATTTCACTTTTGTTTTATTTATTTAATTTTCTTTATTTTTTTTTCCTTATTTTCCCATAGATTTGAATTTTTACTCGACTTTATATAATGCAAACGCTATTCAAATGATTGAATTATTGAAAATTATGTCAAATCTAATAAACAAATGAATAATTTTGTACGAAACCAAAACTAAAATCATTTTTTAATTAAATAAAAGTTCAAAATAAATGCAATTTTCAAACCTATGCTTAAATTACATAGAAATTAGAAATTTTAATTAAAAGTTTTAATTTAAAGCTAATGTTGTAATTCAATGAGTCTATGATTATGTAATAGATTTTTAATTTATTAATTCTCAAACAAATTCATGGCTTTTATATAAAGCTTTTTAATTCAAATGAAAAGCAAATGACATATAAATACAAATATCGAGCACTCGATGCCATCAAACGTCTATCGGTTTCCTCTTTAATGAGTTGATTAACGTCTAAATGAAAGCAAAATTTTTTGTTAATTTAAAAACTAAATTCAAATAAACGCTAACTTTTCCTCTAAACTTATGCCTTATTTTTATTGAATAATAAAAACACAAAAGTTTTTTATATTTTTTGCTTTCACTGACCCTTTGCTGACGAATAACTGAATTTAATTTTTGTAACTCTTGTTCGTGAAGTGCATTCAAATCAGTAATTATTCTATTCGTGTCTTCTCTCAATTCATCCAAATCTTTGTTCACTTTAATTAACCGATTGTTTAGGTCTTCATTCGAAGACTTCAATTCATTTGCCTTTTTATTAAGAAAAACAAAATTCTTTAGAAAAAAATGTTTTATTAATAATAAAAGAAAAAGTAATACATTTTGTTGACTCTGAATGTCTTGAAAATTATATCGCAAAGCAGTTCTCAGTCCAAAAGCAATACCACTCTCTCGAAGGCATTCCAATGACATTAAACTCATTTTGATTTCATTGCGAATACTAAACAACAGTAATCCCCGATCGACGCACTCCACAGTCACTTGTCTTATGATTTCATCTAAAAATCATATATTAATCAAAAGATATTAAACATTAATATAAAAGCACTTCAAATAACTACAGGAATAGCTGACCCACCAAAGCATTGGTCATAAAGTTGTCTCCTTATGGGACAAACACCTGTTTCCCGACCATTGTTGGCATTTAAAGCGCTGTCCAAACGCTCCTTCAGCGATAAAACATCTATTCTTGTGGTCGGAACAGTTGACACATGAGATTCAAGAATATAATCGCCTGATTCTTGACGTCTAAATCAAATAAATAGAAATTTTATTAAAACAATAAAATATTTTACTATTCTTTATAAAAATTTAATTACTTTATACCAAACATAGAATCCAAAACATTCTGTAATGAATCTAATGTTTCGTTATTAGTGTTAATATTATCTTTGCTTTTGTCATAATTTATATCTTTTACTATCTTTTTCCGAATCGGATGACTATACTTAAGAAAATCTGTCTCTAAGACTAATAATTCAACCATTTTTTTACAGAATTTAATTAAAAAAAGTTTTGTTTGGAATTGATTCCAATGAATCTCATGACAACACTAATAGAAACGGAAATTTGATATTTTGTTTCACTTTATTCATAACAATTCATATTATATCTAATATTGTTTTAGTTTTTATTAAATAATTTGGAAAAAAAATATTATTACTTCACTCGAAATGTAGTTTAAGTTTCTTAATGCAAATGTTAGCTCACTTTTCATTTAAACATTTTTTTACAGATCATTGATTGCAATGGAATTTGTAGACAAACGGAAAGTTTCCAAAAAAATACTGAAGTTTAGGAATATTTTAGACAAAATAACTTATTCTGAAGAATGTCTACAATTGCCACAGCAGTTGATGCTTAAGAGGGAACTGTTTTTGTTATGGATTGCCTCCGGGTTTGTGGATGTATTGACAGCAGACAAGAGGTCTCAGGTTTTGTGTGCGAAGAGTGAAGAACTTCAGATCTGAAGAATAAAGTATAGGTATTCTGAAGGGAGTGATAGATGAGATGGTTATGTGAGGAATAGAATAAAGGAATACATAAAGGCCAGGGAGGGTGGCATAGGATTATGGAAAAAATATGACTCCAAATAGGTATTACAGGCATTGAAACCATTATAAGACAGGTTCGACTAAACAGAAAAATGTTATCAAAGAGGACATCGTTTGCACATAATTAGAGACAAAAACATAAATAACTACCAAATGAATACTGTTTTACATTAGGTTTTATATTTCTAGAAAATAATGTAAAAAATTTTAAAATAAAAATTAATTTACAAATTAATGGTAATTAACAGCATTTAAAATATTTAATAATTATTCAAATATAATAATATGGATATGAATTAGAACACCGACTCATATATTACCGTATAATATGAATATCGGAATAATTCTAAGAATTTGATCCTAATATGAAATACCATATAATTATAATAAGATATCCTTGATGCTATTCTATGGCATTTATATGTGAAAAGTATATGAAACGTGATATCCATGCGATATGTTTTTGTTTTGCATTTACACGAATACTCTTATGTCTGGCCATCAGCACAATTACAATAATATTAATGTATTGACAGAAAACAAAACCAATTAATGTTAACTTATGTCCTCTTTTTCTTCATTACTATTAACTATCGATTTAAACGATAAAACAATGCCTTCACTTGAAAGTGGAATAATTTATTTAATCGACAATTTGTTTTAAATTACTTTTTGGCAAAAAAATCAGTTCTTTAATAAATGTGTTCTAAAAGTTCAAATTAAATACAATTATCATTTGAAAAGCTGTTAAACATATTCTCAAACATGAGTTATTCAATACTTATGTGAAATAAACTTGAATTTTAAACTAAGAGTTAATCAAATTTAATAAATGAATATTAAATAAGTAATTCAAATGCCGATTGAGAATCAACTCTTTGGTTATTGTCTGCAATTAAATCAATAGTTGTTTAAAACAATAAAATTGGTTCTGAAATCGATTCCCATTAAAGAGATTGAACTACTTTTGCCAGAATTGTCACTAAATTAACAATAAATTAAAAACTATTTTCGTCTCAAATTGTTTTCATAGAACTGATTCTTCAAATAAATATTGCTTTTCCTGACAATAAGAAGTCGAACACCCAGTCTATCGAAGGGATTATAATCTTCTTCGCCGGTAAGTCACTCCCAGAGCACCTGTAATACAAAGAGTGAAAGGAAAACAAAGAGAAATGGTTTAGTGAATGGCTTTTCTGTCGATAACTTAAATACAAAATTGGTTTTAACGGTTCGACTGATTGGTCTGAACGGTACACAAATTGATAGGTAATCAACGGAATGGGAGGCATACGAGCGCATGACCTCAAAACTAGAAGTGCAAAACACCTTAATCTCTATGTCTCACGACTTCTATTCAAATGAAACTTAAATCCACATTAAGTTTGAAAACTTTCTCTTAACTAAAATGCATCAAAACTTTCACTCATTTCTGATCTTAAATTAAATATTTTCATAAATTATTGCATTTTTTTAATTCAAACATTTGTTTTGTCTCTCAATTTCAGTGCAATTTATCGAAAGAGAAATGAATTTTAAGTGAAAATGACATTCATTTCAAAGTTAACTTTGTTTTTGATTTGGTTTTGTTGTTGTGTTTGGATTTCAACACAGAATTCCACAGAAGTCGAGGAATTATTTTTAAATAATTTGACGACAATTAGTGTCGAAAATGATGACAATTTGTCCAAATTCTTAGTGTTTAATACAAGCGATTCTGAAAGCGGTGCTAATGATGGAGAAGTCGATGCAATAGAAGATGAAGAGGAAGAAGAGATCTCTTTTAAAGAGCCACAGAATCCCTCAGAATTTATGGACTATTTTGAAGATCTGATGCAAAGAACACGCGTTAGACTGGAGGAGCTCTTCGAACAATATATGCCTCAATTGATTCAAATGAGTTCAACGGTAACCCTCTCTCCCGACTGCACCTACGATGCCGTCAAGATTCTGTTCGGACTCAGAAAACTGAAGCCCTGGGCCATCAAAAGTAAGTCAAATACTTTATTATTACCTCTAAATACTGTACTCTAAGCCAAGTGTTTGCCATACTATGGAATAGTATTCCAATACTTTTGGTGAAAATTAGTTTTGGATTAATTAGACATTTGGTGTCAAACTATTTGTGCTTAAAGTATATTCCAGTTCTATATTTGAATACATTTTTTTTATCTTTTATTAATCTCTATATAATTGTATAATTAATTAATGAATTGAAAAATAAATTTAGAATGAATTCAAATATATATATAATGACTTTGACATTGGGAACGACACTTTCACTCCAGTTATTGCTCTACCTTTTTCTCTATTCTTTCTATTGAGTGCACAGTTGTCTTAAGGCTATAACAGGAATGCATTGCTTCGAAACATATCTCTGGAATAAAGTTTTCGTTTGGGGTTTACATTAGAGCGCCCGCAGAACCTGTAGATCACCTCATATTCAGAATATAAATGAAAGCAAACTCGCGAATGAATTTTAGGTCAATTTGTATAAATAGTTTGTATGGAAAACGCGTTAACTTTCCCTTTAAATGCACTTTTAGTGCACAAACTTTAGATTTGTAGAACTCGAGAGTAACTATTCATTTGTTTTTCCCAATTGTTTGCAAAATATTTATGTTTATGTTATGCACAATAAAAATGATTGTAATTAACTCGCAATCAATCAAATGATATATATTTTCCTTTTTATTGACATCACATAAGAAATTGTACTTCACTTCTCAACAATCAATTGAATTGAAGTTCATTGAAATCACTTTTTTTTAATAGCCATTGCTTTTAATTGTCTTTGAAATATAAGAGTCTTAAACATACTTTAAATGACATTTATTGCAATTTTTCTGCATTCAAATCAAAATTTTCAAATATAACAAACATTTATTGCTTTTAAAAATTATTGTCAATTCAGTGGTTGAGAGGAATACTTACTTTTGAAATGTTGTTTAAATATCTGGAATATCCAAGAGAGCGGAATGTGTTATGTGTCTGTACTCTACTATTTAGTTAGACATCAATCAGAATCTAATTTATCTTAAAGTTTATCAAAATCTCATTGGATTAACACAAATATAAAATGAATTAAATTAATATTTATATAGAATTAGATTTAAAAGAGTTTTATCTATAGTAAAAAAATTGACCAAAACATTGATTAGAACCGGGTATTGAACACTATATTGAAAATAACTGTTAATCTATTCCTAAAATAGAGATGAGATTTGTTTCCACACTATCCCTGACACTAATTCCTGAATGGCTTCTCAGACTCACTGATAACTAATTTAGTATTCATTGAATTTTATTATTTATGCGATTAATTATACTTTTATTGAAACGATGTTTTGTTTTCATTTATACAAATCTCTAAATTCTTTACTAAGTATTAACGAATTTATTTGGATTTAGAGTTCAATTGATGTTATTTTCAAAACTATTGGGCAATTGATATAATCGATAACTGAATTGTAAGAAAGAGGTTATAGATTAGTATAGAATAGCAGAGCTTAAGATCAGTTCAAATCACTATTTAATCAAAACCTGAATCTGTTTAATAGAGAAGCGGAAAACCTGTCCAAAAAATCGGAGTACATATTCATCTGATTGGCTAATCTGACCACTCATTTGACACATTTGACTCATTGACTTATAATCCAGTTATACATCGAGTTTGCAATTTAGGAGTAAATCAAAAGTAAATTAAAAAAATAATTGATTTATGAGTGCTCTTGAAATTAGTTGATATATCGGCTAATCATTAAAATAGATTAAACTTGAATTGAATTCTAGTTATGATAATTAAATTCATTAAAAAAATAATGTTTTGTTTAGAAATTTTATATTAGAGTTCAGAGACTATAAAATAATTGAAATGAATTAAATAGTATTGGACTCAAGCGGTAAAGTCCCGGACGGTATCCTCGGAGGAACTCTGACTGCTTTGGGTTCTTATGACGACTGTCTTGAGTCTCGAATAGGCGAAGAGCAGAGTGAGGACAGTACTAAAGGACAATACTGTGCCATAAATGTTAAGCCATATCTACCACCAAAGCCTCCTTTGGATTTAGTGGAAAAGGAGTTCAACGACGCCGCGGACGCTAAAGGATTTGCAAAGGTTTGCACAAAATAAAAGTTATAAACAATTATTGATTGCATTAATGGCAATGTCTTGTCCGATAGGAACACCATTTCGCACGAATCGCTCCATTATTTTATTATCTAAAACTGCGATTAGGGATATGTCTTCCGGCCAGTTGTACACTCGATGACCTCCACTTAATTACCCAAAGAAGTGAGTCTAACCTCATATCATATTTACCACAAATGAGTGACATTTAATGTGTTGTCGTCTTTAGTTTCGCATCGATTCCGAGTGAATGTAACGGTTCAGAGCTGTGATGTGAAGAAGTCTTTCAATATAGAAAACGATCAAATCTTTCCTCTCTGTATAGTATCAGTACTTCTTGTGCTCATACTATTGGCCACAATCTATGACACGATTACCCGACACAGAGGGCCAGAGATTGAAGTTATTTCAAGAATAGTGCGAAAGTGTTGGCTCTCGTTCTCCCTTTCCTTTAACAGTAAAAATATATTATCGACTGAAGACGAGTCGGAAAATACAATAAAACCATTAAATGGAATGAAAGTGATTAGTCTTATATGGATAATGATAGCCCACACATACATGACCCTCGACTTCAGAGCCACCGGACGATTGATTACCACTAAGGAACTGCCCAAAGGATTGATTTTTCAGTTTATACTGAATGCCTCCCTGGCCATCGAAACATTCTTTTTCTTGAGTGGAGTTCTCGTCACTTACACTACACTCAAGAAAATGAAATCATTGCCCGAATGGAAAGTTAGGCATTGGATCGCATTCTATGTTCACCGATATATTAGACTAACACCAGGTTTGAGACACTTTTCAGATAATTAATCCATCAAATAGTCGGACAAATAAATTGATTACAAAATACTCTAAATTATTGACTTTTCTAAACATCAAAACAACAATTTAAGTGAAAAAATTGCTCTAATTTTAAATCATATTTTTTATGACAGCGATAATGCTGTTGATAGTAATGTTTCTGTTGACCTACCGTATGGGTAACGGTCCCCTCTGGCAGGAACTCATATATCCAACAGTTGATAAGTGTCGGGAGAACTGGTGGACACATGCCTTATATGTCAGTAATTTCATTAAAGGCAAAGATATGGTAATTATCGGAAACGTTAACTTAAAAGCATTTCAATTGATTAATGATTGCCTTTCCATCAATTGCTAAGTGTTTTCTGCATTTGTGGTACATCGCAGCCGATATGCAGCTCTTCATATTCACGCCTATATTCCTAATATGTTTGCACCGGTAGTACAAAATCCAATTAATCTGAACGGAAAACAGTGTTTCAGACAATTGACTAATTTTTTTTACTTTTCTTTTGCTTTACAATTATAGAAACGCATATTTCGGTAAAGTATTAGTAGTGCTAACAATCTGTACATCAATTATCAGCACTGGTATTGTCACATATCTTGAAGTAAGTCTTAAAAACCTAATGAACCAAACGTTTTCAGCACTAAATACTTGACATTTATATAACTCATATCCGTTACGTCCAAATGATTTCATGTCATTTCCTACACAATAATCAGTTATTAGTTTTGTTTTTTAATAACCCTTTCAGTAAATAAAGAAATTCAAACATTTAGTCTAAAACTTGACTTCAATTCATTGAAGCGCTTAATTGTATTAAAATTTATCGAAAATTATTCTATTCTTTATATTCATCCCTATTATAGATTTATTAGCATTAGTGAAGGCCTACAACTCAAGAAATATTGAATGCAATTACAGTATATTTCTCCACAAAATACTGAAATTAAGTCACATTTATATAAATAACTTTTATTTTATTTTTATTATCGCATAGAATAGAGTTATTAAATCATTGGAATCCGTTATTAGTATAGAATAAAACATCTGATCTGGGCTTACAATAGGGTTCAGTCAATATTGAACTTTCATTAAATTATAATAAAATATATTTCTTTGCAAACAATCAGATAATTATTGTTTACTTAATAGGAATTACCGCCGACTCTATTGTTTAATAATCCGGATCCTTCGTAAGCGTTATCTAAATTCAATTCTATATTTTGTTAATTAAATTAAAAATTATATTTGAAAAAAACCATTTGCTTAGCGCCCGACGTAATTACGGGAATTTATTATTTGTGAAGCCATACCCTCACGCGGCCCCCTATTTGGTGGGCGTTCTGACCGGATATCTACTTCAAAAGTATTCTCACATCAAACTGACCAAACGGTTCGCATTCATCGGTTGGTTGTTCTCGATCTCAATCATATTCCTCGAAATATTCATAACCTGGACCTGGAATAGCAATGAAGCCGCGCCCAACCTATTCGCTTCCATTCTCTACGCGTCTTCATTCAGACTGTTTTGGGCACTGGCTATGGCCTGGATTACTATCGCTTGTCATAATGGTTTCGGAGGTATGTTATGTCTAATCAGTTTTGATATATCTTAAAAATTTTAACATAAATTTCATTAAACACTTTTAATTAATAAATATTATATCAATTGCTTTATAAATGCTTTTACCATAAATTGAATAAATATTAAA
>JAQIYF010000296.1:0-11097 GCA_034700865.1 Oribatida sp. Gr-Ori-00025
CGATCTCAACTTTTCACTCAATTTATTAATTAATTTCAATTAAATTAGTTTTTAAATCAATAAAAATCTCTTAATATTTATAATAACTTTAAATTCAATATATATTTCAAGTGATGTTTAGATGAAAATGAAAGTCAATTAAAGGTTTAATTAATTTAATTAACTTTTGTTTTGCATTCAGTTTGACGTAATTTTCATAAATTTATTGATTTTTTCGTATTATTGTTCAAAGATTTTCAAATCTAATCATTGATTGCTTTCAAAGCTTTTAATTGCAATTCAATTGAATTGAATTCACTTTTTGAGACCAAAAATTAGTTTTGAATTAAAAGTTCATAAAAATCAATAAAAAGTTATATTGAATTGTTGGACAACTGATCCAAAAGATGCCGAACAATGACTTAGATCTCGGGTTTATCTACAAAACAATGAGTAAGTCTTGGATTGTTTGGAAAAACTGAATGACATTTGAATTGATTTGTAATTTAGTCGAAAGGGATCCCAAGAAAAGGAAAGTAAAACCCGTCGAGAGTCTGATATTCGCCACAGACCTCGAGGACAGTGAAGACGATTCAGACTATAAGCCAAACGATTTGGCAGAAGATGACGAAGACATCGATGAAGACTCGAGTGAAGGCAATGACAGGACTGCAGACAATGAAGAGGACGACGACAGCGACGAAGACTCTGATTCCAAGTCTAAGGCAGTCAAAGGCAAAAATAAATCTCTTAATCCTTCGGCAAAATCTTCTGATTCGATGGCTGTTGTCGGCTATCGGACGCCTCCCCGACAATCATGTAGTACGGCTTCAATACTGGTCTGTAGTGTCTGTTTGGGAGACATTTCCCGAAGTGATGATGAGATCGTTGAATGCGATTCGTGTGGGATATCAGTACACGAGGGCTGTTATGGTATTGTTTCAGATGACACGGAATCACTTCATTCCAACACTTCTTCGGCATCTACTGAGCCGTGGTTTTGCGATCCCTGTCGGGCCTGCGTTAAGAACCCGGTTTGATATGAAATGCTTTTTATATTATATTTATTTATAAATCTCTTATTTCATTAAAAGTATTGTGAATTGTGTCCAAACTCTGGAGGAATTTTCAAAGCGACAGATGTTGGCCGGTATGCCATTGAATGACAATTTAATGATTTAATAAACTAATGATTTGTTTAATTAATAGTTGGGTTCATATGGTTTGTGCCCTTTATATACCGGGCGTTACATTCAGTGATGTAACAAAACTGACGGGACTTTCACTCTTTGAGATGCCTTACTCGCGATGGGGTCTTAAAGTAAGACAATTAGACCTAACATTGGTTTACAATTAAAACGCTTTTCATTTCCAAAGCCGTGCAGTCTTTGCGAAGACGAGAGACTCAGCCGAACGGGAGTTTCGGTCAATTGTGACGCAGGGATGTGTAAATCCTATTTTCACGTCACGTGCGCCCAAAGGGAAGGACTGCTCTCCGAATCACATTCGGCTGAAGAAGTGGATCCGTTTATCGCTTATTGTAAACTACACGCCGACCGGTCGACTGTCAAAAGCAAACGACGGAATTGGTTGGCCTTACAGTCGAAGTGCAAAACAAATTTCAATACAATTACTAATCAAAGAATTCAATCAAAGCTTAATAAACAGCGAAACAAATGGAAAGAAAATCGAATAGAATTGGAGGGAAATGTCTGGGGTTTGAAACGAATCCATTGAATGGTTTTAATTGAAGACTAAATTCTGACATTACTTACAGTTCCGACACAAAAGATACCGCGACTTCTGAATACCAGTCCCTCAGCTATAAAGAGATTAATAAGAAAAGCAGAACTTCTTGGACTCAGTCCTCAAACCCATATACTGTCGCACGACTTGGGAGACGTGCGGCGCAAATGGCACGTTCCGCCCGCCTTCTCACAGGAATTCATCGGATATTACATCGGTTTGTCTTATCATTTCTTGAAATTCTCTTAAATTCTAACACTATTTCCATCTGAAGATCGCAATAATCGGATGATTTCAATGCAAAAACGTTCTGAAGAACTGGTGGTTCAAAACAAACAATTGAAGGAAACGGAGAGAACAACGCGTTTGGCCTATGAGAAGGTTCTGCTTCTGATTTGCGTTTTCATTGTCTTATCATTTCTTATGTCTAGTGTTTACAAGATTTGGATCAAATAAAAGGCGAAACCGATTCCCTCAGGATTTCCGTTCGAACTTATTTCGATATTTTGAACGAATTGTCCGAAAAGAACATTCCGTTACCGAAACTGTTGGAGGAAAACAAAAAAGAAAACTATTCTCTAAATGAGTCAAAAGGAAGGCACAGTTCAGTCATCAAAATAGTCGAGTGCGGGATCTGTCATCAAACCAAAGACCAGCACCAGTTGGCTCTTTGCGACTCATGTCAACTCTATTACCATCTCTATTGTCTCGATCCTCCACTCACACGAATGCCCAAAAAGACCAGATTTGGCGGTTGGCAGTGCTCTGACTGTACGGAACAGGAGACACAGGACAGCGATAACGAGGCCAGTAATCATTCGGAAGTGAATAAGCCTCGAAGACTACGCGAACACGTGAAGGGCCCGAATAAGTTCGAACCCGATGCCGGATATTCGCCGCCGAATAGTGTTTCGCCCGCTTCTAAACTAAGGAAAAGAAAATTAGTTTCAAATTCACAGAAAAAGAAATCTAAAAAAATTAAAAACGAAAATACGAGTGAAAGCACCGGATCTTCAGTGACGAGACCGCGAAGAGTTCGAAAGCAAACCAATTCCGAAGAACAGTGTTTTCAATGCAAACAATCGGCTCTCTATAGAGAACGCGTTCAGTCAGTAGTGAATTGGCTTTTAATTGATATGATATTAAAACTAATTGTTGTTTCAGATGTGATAATTGCGATCATTTCTATCACTTGAGTTGTTTGGATCCGCCGGTGAAGAAGTCTCCGAAACAACGCGGATATAAATGGTTTTGCCATCACTGCGACCTCTCTGTTAGTTTCCAATCTTTTCATTACTCTATTCAACCATTTATTCAAACTTTTGATAAACTATAGGACGAAGAAGAGGATGAAGAGGACGACGACGAGGAAGAGGAAGGCGATGATGAAGAAGACAAAGAGGAGGTCGAAGATAATGATTCCGATTAGAAGATTACAAACAGACATCACTCTTAAAGAATGATTGTATTTAAACATTGAAACCAATATTTTTAAAGATATTTAAAGAGAAAAAAAAGTATTTTATTTGAAAACCGAAATTGAATTTCGGGTAAACTTTAAGACAATTCGAACAAAAAAAAAAGTTTTGGTTCTAAAAGATTAACAAAAAAATTTTGGATTAATTTTAGTATTGAAACGATTTGTGAGTAGTATTAGTATTAAACGATTTTTTTATATTTATTAAATTAATCGCAGACTTCATATAAATGAATAAATAGCTTAAAAATGAATAGTTTTTCTTAAATATGGAAATAATGATGATTTGAATTGAGTTTTGTATTGTATTTGTATTGTAGTTGTAGTGAGTGTTTGAGTGGATGTGAATGTTGTGGGCGTTTCGGATCAGCTATGAGTTTGAGTGTTATGTCTGATACGTATTATACAGATATTGTGATGACTTCACTAATCATTCATTTGTTTTCATTAAATCATTAAAACTATTAATCAATGCGTTTATTAGTTTTGTGTTGAAAATCAAACATTGATTTAAAGTTTGTCTCAAATATAGGCAAACATTCATCCAATAAGTCATTGAATTAGTGGTGAAATTGTTTTTTGTTTGTCATTTAATTTGAAGTATAATTACTAAACAAATATTGGTTTGAAGTGATTGTGTGATTAAGTGATCCATCGATGGCTCGAAACACTTCCATCAGTTCATTGATTGCAAATATCAATACAAATAAAACTACTTTTAAATCGTATATCAATTTAGACACAAATACTGGCGGAGAGTCTCCGCACAACACCGACGATGTAAGACATCAACCAATCCATGGATTGTCTCATTGTCTTTGACCACCACTTAAACCATAATTTTGTTTGTTTCAGATGTGGACCACTTTAGATGAAAACGGAGTAAAAGACTTGAATCGGATTCGGAGGAACTCTTCGCTCACTTTTGGCACAAGAGATCATAAGAGTATAGAACGAAGAACTTCTTCAGTCCTGACATTATATAACGATACCATCGATGGCGTGAATTATTTTTATTCCCACACTCGGCACAGAACTGGTATTTGCGGCCAATTGAGTCTTATTTCCAATGGATTAAAGTTTTCGAGCTATACATTGGAACCGATCGAAGAAAAGTCCATTCAATTAAAGACAACGAATCACTCATTGAATCAATTCATACCATTCTTTAGTGAAAAGAGTGGTAACTTTGAGATCGACTTACTATCGATCGATGAGATTAAGGACTCGTTTGACTCTAATTTCATATCCATAACAATCTTGTGTTCAAACTTCCGGTGCCTTCGGTTCCAAACGAAGAGTTGTGACCAAACGAAACGATTTGTCGACAAATTGCGTCGAATGACAGCCAATAGATTTGAGACAAAGTATTCAAAACTCACGAACTCATTGAAAGACAATTATAGGTATGTTCTGAAAGCCGATTGGAATCGGTTTGAGAGCCATTGGAAGGAATGCTATAAATTAAGAATAACTCAAAGTAACGAAGGCTTCCATTTGTCCGACTCTTTGCCGCAGTCTTTCGTTGTGCCCAACACTATAACCGACCAAATGCTGATCGCTTTGATATCCACCCAAACCAGAGGACATAGAGTTCCAGTTGTTTCATATCTTTATCCCCAAAATGGAAATCTATTGATTAGAAGCTCTGCTTTTGATAATTACGAAGATTTGAACGGATTATTGAAAGAAATGGTAACCCCTTTGCGACAAATAAATGTCGATTCGATCTTACCTTCACTTCTTGTTGTGGAACAAAGTTATGATAAGATTAAAGAAATTAGTTTTCAAACCAATTTGAATGAAGACTCGAGCGGTTGTCTCAACAAAATCGGAAAATGGATTAATTGTGTGAATAATACGTTAAAACTCGTGGAGAAAGTAATTCGAATCATCACTAATGAGGCTTCTGTTGGATTAGTCGAAGAATTGGACAGAGAGTGGAATTGTGTCGTCTCTTCATTGGTTCAGCTGGTGATCGATCCGAACAGAAGAACAATGACTGGCTTTGAGTCATTGGTGAGCAAAGAATGGGTTTATATATCGGGTTTAGCAAATCGGAAGAGCGGTTCCCTAAACAGTAATCACATTCTGTTCACTCTCTTCTTGGACTGTGTTTTTCAGCTAATAATTCAAAATCCATTTGCCTTTGAGTTCACATCATTTTATTTGATTTATCTCTTCGACTGTCAATACAAACAAATATCGATTCCATTCTTATCTAACGTCAGGAGAAATACAAAAATGAATTGTGAATTAGAAGTGATTTGTCCGTCCATTAGGAATGGTTTGCCTTTAAATCATTTAATGCTAATTACAAATCCATTTCATAAGAAAAATATAAGAAATGCGTTAACAATGAAGACACACATCAGTCAAATGGAGTTCTGGTCTGCGCTATACCTTCGATGGCAATCCAAACCAATTTTAGAGCATTTGTCTGACTTTGAAATCATTTATTTAAATGAATTGCAATCAAGAAATGAGTTATAAATTTGTCGTAAATTCTAATTTATTGTTCGCTTTGAAAGTATTTTATAAATTATATAACAATTAATGTCTACTTATTATCAAATATTTATTAATTTAAATATAAATTATTTACAAACAATGGCTTTAATGAGTAAATTATTGGGAAATTTTGATAATAAAATGTTTTTCATTTGATTTGATTTCATTGAACACATGTTACTAAATGTGGCCGTAATTATCATTTGCGCCAAACGGTCCACCAGTTCCTCATTATTGGTCTTCTGAGCGATAACTGTCGCCAAATCGATCACCAATTGGTTGGACAGCGGCTGACACTTTCGGTTCTGGATTATCGTCAGAATCGCTAAATGAAGGTCCGAATCAATAGCTCCGTCAAGAAGTGAGAAACGAATGGATGCGTTCATCACCAGAAGGTTGTCGTCGACCACTTCCACCAAAGTGTTCAACCAATGGGTTAATTGTTTTTTAGTGATACCATTGCCGACGAAATATCCTTTACTGATAAGCGCCGCACAAAAAGTGGGCGAATCTGTGGCTAAACTCATCTCTAGTTTGATGTCATTCGGGAGTGAAATGCGGTCGCAATCCATGACATACTTTGCGGTACAGTTGAGGAGCTCTTCATTGCGAAGACTTAATGCCAATGAAATCAATTGTGACATTAGGTTCGCATGTCTTTGATTGAGAGGTGAGGCGAACAAAGTGTTGATAAAGTGTTTGCTTTCGGTCTCTGATGTCATATGTCTTACAATTTCCGACAAATAGTATAACAAATAAAGTCTTTCTATTGTCTTGTCTTTGCCTTCAATTTGTGCCAACAGTTTGTGCGCCAACTCTACCGCCGGTCCAGAAGTTAAAGACATTTCGTCGAAACGATAATTACTTATAATATAAGTCAAAGTGTCTCTGATTTGTGGGAATAAATCCATTGATAATCACCTGAAATATCAATTAATTGACAATCAAATCAATACTGAATTCAATGTTGTGTTTGACTCGTATTTGCTTTCAATTACTACTCATTTATCGGCCAACAGATGGAAAGCATTGAAAATAAATTCATTTTTCGTTACATTTTCACAGAATTTCACTTCAATTCTGTTTAAAAGTTGTGAAAAGTTTTCTTTCGTTTAATTATTTTAAAATAAGATATAAATTAATAAAAATATATTTTTTTATTAAAAGAAATGTGAAATTCAGTCAAAACTATTTGTTTACCACTAATAGAATAAAAAAACTTCAGAAATAACCAGAATTTTAATATTCAATTGATTTTAGACTATATTCTTGAAAAACATTACAAAAAAACACTTCAATACTGTTTACAAATTTCTATTAATTAATTAATTATCAGTTAATTTGTTATCTAATAAATAAATAATTGATTTATTGTATAATTAAAACAAAAGGAATGTTAGAAATAGTTTAACAAAAAAAATATATTAACGATTAATTGGAAAACATTTAGTCAACAAATAATATATTCTTGAATTGTTTGACTGTAAGTGCGGTCACAGTATCTGAGGCTTCAATCAGATTAGCGTTTTTGTGGTTCAACATCGAGAACAAAGTCCTGTCGTCCGAGTGATGGACTATAAGCCACGAGTCGTTCGTTGTCTTACTTATGATTTCGCAGACATTCTTGGATTGAATGACAGATTTGAGATCAGAATTCAAATCAATCACTAGTTTAACGAATTCTGATTCGGAAGCCTTTCTTTGGTCAAAAAGGGCCGAAATGTTGGCCTTAAAGGCAGAGTTACTCGAATTGAAATAAACAAATTTGAAGTTCTCTTTAGTCGACTCATTACTAACACTATTACTGCCATTGATTTTAATGGCGATTTCGGCCAATTTAGTGGTCAGACCTATAATTCTAGTGCACATCAAAGCATCGCATTTAGACAACAGGTGTTCGTCCTCTTCGGTGAGGAAGAGGACAAAAGTGGAGCCATTTATAGACCGGAATAAACTCATTCTATAGAACTTATGTTCGCTTTCCTCGAGGTATACAGACATCCCTTTCCGGATCCAACGGGTCTTCACTGACTGTTGTCCACTAATCTCTTCACAAATAGCGTCAGGAATGACAACATTAACCAAATAGTTGTAAACAGTTTTCGTATCATTTAGTGCTAAAGAACTGCAGACCAACTGATCGTTATATAAGAACATAGAGTACCGGATCAGTTGAGTGTCGATACACATCACGTGATTCACAAAACTCTGTGTAGACATGAAAGTGATGTTATCTAACGGTAAGTATTGTATCGCAGAATAGATTTCAATCAAATTAATGGGCGATAACTTGATTTGTGGCACAACTGAGTCAAAGAATCGATGGCAGACCTCAACCATTTGATCCCTGTTTTGACCCAAACTTAACCACAACTTATCAATCGGTCCATTAATGAGTCGGAAGTGTTGGTAAATGTTGTGTAAAATTAATTTAATGAAAGTGTCGTTAATTTCTTCGCTATGGTATTCAATGATTTGATTCGAGTCTTCATTAGTCTTCAGTACAGAATAGGGAACCGATAGTGATATCACAGACCAGTAATTACCGTTAGTTTCCATTTTATAAAATATGAATCGATTTTTGATGCCATGAAGTGATTGACAGAAGTCCTGATCTTCAGAGAAATTGTGGGCAAAACTGATGATCGCCTGCGCGAGTCCGCACTCACTCACCCGATGGTCAGCCGTCGGTTCGGTCACCGAACTGTAGTAATAAATGAGTTTCAAGTGTTCCGTCCCTTCTTCGGGACCCCAATCACTGTTAAACACAAAATACTTCAATAGATTTGATGTGTATTTCGTCCGCATTTGAGACATAATTTCAATTCAAAACTAAATTAATTTAATATTAAAAACAATTTTACATTCAATTCAATAAAAAGTCATATCTTTTGCAGTCATTTCAGTCTTTAAACATCTGATTGGAAACTAGTGTTTAAAAAGGAAATTACAAATAATTGTATTTATTTTAAATTTAATGCAATTTAATCCTAAAATGGAAATTGAAATTAAATATTAAAATATTTATTAATTATCTAATGAATGGTATTCGTAAATAAAATTTATTAATTAAAAAGTGGATTAAATAAGTTTAATGCAAATAATAGCCACAAAAATGAAGTCCTTTTCTAACACTATTGAAGTGATGGCATTCAACGCGTGATCTGTTTTGCAGTGAATTTGTGTTGAAATGAAATTAATTTGAATTTAGTTTTAAAAGTGATTTAAAATATCATTGAAATGAATGATTCGTTTTCATCGTTAGGTTTAAGTAATTGGTTATTGAAATCATTGAATAGTTTAGGAATACGTAAACCGTCTTCAATACAATCAGAGACAATACCATTGATTCTATCGCCCAAACGGTTAGATGTCTTCGGTTGTAGTCGTACCGGAAGTGGTAAAACACTGGCCTTTCTATTGCCAATTATTGAACTTCTGGTTCGCGATCCGAGGCCTTACTTCGCCCTAATTGTGTCGCCGACGCGAGAGTTAGCGCATCAGATCCACCAAATGATCACCGCATTGACGGTCAGCACTCACGCCGTCAAGAGTTTACTTGTGATTGGAGGCCAAGACCACGAAGAGGCGCAGGGATTGTGGTTCGGAAAGCCTAATATAGTGGTCGGAACGCCCGGACGTCTCGTCGATCAGTTCTATAATAGAAATTTTCTGGACTTTTGCGGTCAGAAGAAGTCAATGAAATTTTCGTGTCTTGTTTTGGACGAAGCGGATCAACTCATTAGTTCCGGATTTGCCGAACAAATCAAAGATATCCTCACTTTTTTGGACGATATGTCCGCCGATAGTATACAGAAACGACAAACACTTCTCTTCAGCGCTACTCTAACCACAGCTTTGGAAGAATTACAGAAATTGATTGCAAAGAAGTCATCTGAAGAAAAGCCAATTGTCATCAATCTATTGCCCACTACTGATGAAGTGAAGCGAGAATTGGCAACAAATCCTGATTTAGATCAAAGATATCTCTTGTGTCCAGAATCTGTAAAAATGGTTCATTTGATTGAATGCCTTCTCGACCTATCGTTCCGACAGTTAATCATATTTTGTTCGACGAAAAGAGAGGCAAAACTTATTCATAAAGTGTTGATGGCTTTGGGCTTCGATGGACCGGATTTTGGTCTGAATCCGGTTGTCCTCAACTCAGATATGAAACAAAATCTTCGATTCGCGGCACTCGAAAAGTTTCGATCACTTAAGTCGAAAGTTCTGGTGACAACTGATGTCGCGAATCGTGGACTAGACTTACCACAAGTGGATCTCATTATTAACTATAATTGTCCCAAATCTGCCACTATTTATGTCCATCGAGTCGGCAGAACGTGTCGTAAACCGGACTTTAAATCAGATCCAAATGAGAAACAAATAATCGAAGAACACATTCCACCAGACAGTGAAGAAAGTGGTAAAAGGCTTACAAAAAAGTTGAGAACAGATTCGAGTAATCACTTAAAGCCAAAGAGCGATAAAATAGTTTTGTCCGCAAAATATTTGGGAAAATCGGTTACATTTGTCACTCAATATGACATCGATTTGTTTAAAAGTATTGAAGACTATATTGGAATTCAGATGCAAAAGGAAGTGATTGACGAGAAGAATGTGTTGACAATCATAAAACAGGTGTCCGTTGCCATCAAAGACGCGGAGATCAGACTCGAACACGAAGAACAAGAGTCCAAACATATCGAGAATAAGAATAGGAATAAAAATAAATTCAATAAAAAGCGAAAAAATAGATAAAAAAGATTAATAATTAATCCAATCATTTGTATTATTAATTCAATAAAATTAAACCAATTATTAATTAAATTGAAAATTAGATAAAATATTATATAAAATATGATTTAATATTTTAATCTATGGAATGCATAGGTGTTTCTGATGGAGTGACAGGTCATTCCACTATTAGAATACTAATTATATAAACATCTGATTAATAAATAAATTAAAATAAAATAAAAATATGATTACAAAGTGAATGATAATAATTAAGTAATATTTTGATAGCCTTTGACCTTTTAGTTGCTAACAGAACCGGGTCTTTGAAAATATAATACAATAGTGAATAAGTAAGCGATTGTATGAATGAATGAATGTATGCGTCAGTGAATGCATTGAAGAGTTTTAGAGTCAAACTCTCATTAGTTTTATTGCCATTAATCACAACATAAACATCACTTCAAATAAAAAATCTAATAATTTTTTAAAAGCATTAATTCATTGGGTATTGTATTACAAATGCATTAATTAAAGTAATTCTATATTAATATGATATCTAAATGTTTGATACGATAAACACCTGACGAATAATAACATTAATATTAGATTACAATTGGATTTGAGTTATTGAACCAATTGTTCAG
>JAQIYF010000297.1:0-11097 GCA_034700865.1 Oribatida sp. Gr-Ori-00025
GGTGTTGTGTTTGGGAAACAATATTTTTCGCCAATGTATTGGAAGTCTGCAAACAAAGAAGTCCGTCATTTTACATCTCACACCCGGGGATTCACAACACCAGTGCCTTAGGCCTGGCATTGATTGAAGGACTACTCTCTCACTCACACTATCCTCTCCTTTCTCTTCCACACAGAGACCAGAAATTCGTTTGACTAGAAATTCTCAACAATTTATTTCAATATATTAACGAAATTCTTGTTCTTATTATTATATATTTTTTTATCAGCGATTCTCTAAAATTCACTTCAAATTTCTATTCGATTGCAATACTATTTAAGAAATAAGTCTATTATTCAAGAAGTGGTGATATTTAATGATAAAAGAGTTGATTCATTTGTTGACATATTTCATACCAACCCCACGCATATCACTCGGAACACAGACCAGGATTATTGGGATTCAATGTTTTTTCACCGACCACTCAATTGAGCCAATTATTAAAAATGAATATTAGTTTTCATATGTCTTATGAATTTTGGTCACAAATTATCTGAAAATTGTAATTAAAATGATTGACAATATTAGTGAAAGAAAGAGTGAAATGTTTGTCGCATTCATTCCCTTTTCTTAACCCGATTTTGTTTGATATGATTTATTGATAGGAATGAAGTGTTTATTGAATGTATACTTATCTTCATTTATAAACTTTTATTTCATGAATCGCTTGCATTCACTTATCTTTAAACCCATTAACTTATAAATAGTTATGAAGTCGTCTAAAAATATTTCTAAGATTTTATTGAATTTAATAGAAATTATTTAATAATTTGGATTCAATTCATAAATTTCATAATTATTTATAAAACAGAGTGTATTTAGTGAAGAGAATAATTAGGAAATTGAAGGCAAACCCTGTATTTGTGAGCAAATAAAACGAAAGTCTTTGTTTGGGATAAATATTTTTCCATTATATTTATGGAAGATATTCTGGTAGTGGCGGATACGCCTGTCCTCTGCCACTCATTCAAAAGAGACTGCAATTATTCTGCCAGTTATTCAAGTTTTTATACCTTTTATATACGAACTTGTGGTGAGTGTGAGTCCTGTTTTCCCTGACCGAGTCCTCAGTCCTGAGCACTCGAGAAAAGCGAGAATCGCCGCCAGCGCTCGAAAAATAAAATACTATTATATTTACTGTACATATCGTGCTTTCCTATCAGTGCTGTTCCAACACTAGACACAAGACAATCACTATTGGATTCGATCTCTTTCTCGCTTTACAACAATAAACACCTGAAGACCAAACAGAATGTCTGAAAGTTGTGAATATGTTTTCGAAACGACACTGTTTTTGATGCAATACTTCTCTACTCTTCTGGAGTGAGACTGTATTGAAATGATGTTTTGAAATATTGACTCCAAAACTAATGATTTTATGTCTATTCGATGGCAAGTCTTTAATTACTGGCCATAAATTGGAGGAATGCCTTAAGAATGAACGGTTGGATGGATTGCTAGTCTCAATGAGCGTTCGTTTCGTTTCTAAATTAGACTTATATATGAAACACAATATAACAAAAAATTTCTTTAGCTTTAGACCAAACCCCTACCCATTAGGCGGTCCGTCGCTCAGATCTGGCCTCCAGTTTGAATAAGAAAAAGAAATTCTTTCATTTTTAGTTGTCTGGCCTCCAGTCCTCCCTTCCATCAGTTCTGACAATCGAAAGCAAATCCAAAATTATTCACAAAAAATATTTTCTGAAAAAACATTGAATTAATTCAATCGATAATCAGAATCAATTCGCTCTTAGTTTATAGTCAAAGCAATTATTTCTTTATCTGTTCTAACGATTAATTAAATTAATTTTAATTTAGAAAAAAAGATTCAGAACCTAAAGAAATGTTTTCCCATTTATTGAGGTTGTGATCGAAGATATTTTTTTATCTATTGAACTGTTTTTTATTGGAAAAAATAATAATTTATTTGAGAAATAAATAAATATTTCGATTAATGAGAGCCTAAAAGTGATTTAAAGTATATTTATTGTGATTTTTTGAACAGCTTTTTCATTGAAAGCAACTATCAGTTGATTATTTGAGTGAAACTTATGCTAAACTGTAGTGTTGTGTCGATTGAATGGTAAAACTTATGGTTTGAATGGTTTCCAATATATCCAACATTTAGAACATTTGATTTGATTTTTGGTTCAGTTATGATCTCAGCCCAGATATCCCGATCCCCTGCCATACCATAGCCAAAGACATAGCCATTGAATGGATGCGCATGTGTTGGGATGTGTTGGCTATACTGTACGCAAATTTTGATGATTCAGACCTTTTATTAATCCAGATGTGAAACAATGAGCACAGCTTTAGACCGATTCAGCTCTAAATTATTGATCGGAACTATATTTTATTTATTTCTTTATTTTATTTTTAATGTTTTGGCGCCAATTGTCTTCATTTAACTTTAAATATCTGTCATTTGAGTGACAGTTAGACATAAAATAGTTGTAATGAAAAACATTTTATGCAAAATGTTTGCTATGATATGGGGAACAGATTTTCGCCGATTAATTAAAGCTGTTTTTCCCGGAATTTCCAACGAAATACATATGATTTGGAATTGTATTTGACTTAAACTATATTTTTAATCGAATCCATCTTTAAATAAGTTTAGCCAAACATATGGTTGATATCAGAAACGCAAACAGTTTTACCCATTCATGACCTGATAATTATAATGATTTTAAACTAAATTTCTGCAAAAAATTATGGGATCTATGACTGAGTCATAAGATTTGTTAAAAACCTATTTATTAGCGAATTATTATTATTAATTAACGAATTAATTATTATTAACGAATTGTCACTAATTTAAATAAATTGAGTTCAAGACCAGGTTTACCAGAGCCACCATTGCTGGTCGGGTCAGAACAGATCCCACAGCACCCACAGTATAGCCCCAAACACCACAACCCATGTCCTGCAGTGCCGTTAATTTGAAGAATTTTATTTATTTATTCTATGATATAAGCAATAGATATGCCTTTTTTTGCTCTACTCTTAATCAGTCAGTTATTTGAATGCAATCCATGAACACTGGAATTGAGTTGAATTTTGAGATGAGTTTCTCATATTCTCACCACTCATTCAAATCTCTCTCTTATTTTAAGCCGAGATATATCTGAAAGAAATCTTTTCTAAACATATTTTTGAGTGAAGTCTTAGAAAATGAATAATCGCTGACAAAGAAAAGATGTTTTAGTTATTTAATGCCTGTTCTGCGCCCCTAAACCATCGGAACCCGAGATCCGGGCGCTAATGATTGGGTCGAGTGTCCAGACATGTCGTTCTTTGTCGCCGATTCCCTGATTAGAATTTGTGAGTCTTTTTTAGGATAATATAGACCATTGATTGGGAGTATAATTGGCGACAAAACATCCCTTAAATAGTGAGAGAGTTAGTCATAAAACTGAAAGCGAGTCTCGAATTTTTAATCTGAAATTTTTTTTTCTGTTCAAACTATAAGCCAATTATTCACTGATTTATTCCAATTCCTATTCAAATGATATTCACATTTCGACCGATATTTCGATCGCACTGTAAATCAGTCACGTTTTCAGAATTAAGGGCTTTCTCTTCAATACTTTAAAGAACAATAAACTCTGTATTCATTTCAATGCAAACTTAGATCTCGAGATATATTGTAATTTTTTTTTCGTTTTTCGCGAAATCTGTTTTCATTTTTACACAATTTGCCTAAAGTAAGCACTTTTAAGGCGCAGTCGTATGCAATCAAACGCCAGCTTTTAATTGGATGTAAAGGCTCTCAACATTTCATTCTTTCTCTCCTCTCAACTAATAAATAAAAATTAAATTATTTCTCTACTTATCCTCTGAAACAATGATTTTTTTCTATTGATTTTCCAATAATAATAATAATTTAGTCATTCATTCATATAATTCTCAATCATATTCGCAATATTCATAGAAATTCTGATATATTCTGATGCTATACATGAGAGCATTAAAAATTGATCAAGCTCAATACGCGAAGAGCAGGTCATTTCTCTCTTAGCTTTTGATTACAATATCTTTTTTGAAAATGAATTTTCTTTATGTGAAAACTTCATATCAAAAGCAGTGAAAATAGTTTTTTATTTTTAATTATTATCACTCTTTATATTCTCTACAAAAAAAATATATTATTTTAAAATCAGATAAATTGTTATATTTATCAAAAACCGGACATCCGTTTGGCTATAATTTTCCAAACGGACGGACACTAACTAAAAGATTGACATAAAGGCGAACAGACTCTGAGGCCAAACAGGTGTAGAGTCTAGTCATTACTGATGTCTATCGTTGGCTAATCTTAAATAAAAATCTCAATCTATGGATCAGATTAGCCCTTAATTCCCGAATATTATGTATAGAATTGAATGTTAAAAACCGAAGGCAATACTGGAATCGATTGTATTTGAAATTAAGATTTATTTAAATATATGATTATTAATGTGTTTAAATGTAAAGCAGTTCTACTCAATGACTGGTATTTTTTTCATTTTCAGAAATTAGTGTTTCTATTGTTAACTGTTAGGCCTGAGGCAGACGGAGAGGTAGAGTCCGTCTCCGTCACGCTTAAGATAATAGAATAAATTGTATGAAAGGCTCATGTCTTCCGTTTCCCTTCCCTTTACGGGTTTCACTCTATTTTCCGATTAAATTCATTGTAAAGTGAATTTCATTATTGAAATCATTATTAATGTTATGATTGTTATTAATACAGGTTTTCATTTGAGTGGTTTAATTACAACAAAGTCTACTTCACAACAATCGGGTTATACGGACGCAGAGAAGCGCTTCAACGTCTCGATCACTTTCGACAGGTATGTCCTCTACAGCACATCATAACCACTCATCCCTTCATTTATCAATTCATTTAAATATATTCTAAAATTGGATTTATTTTTTTTCTGATTATTTTTAAAGTTCATTCAGTCATACAATCTGTCAATTATTTTGACAACAGTTTTACAATTTTTTTAAGCTTTTATTTTCTTTTAAAAATATATATGAATTAAGAAATAGAAAATTGTTTAGCGATTGGAAAAATAAATGATTTATTTTTAACATTTGAGGTATTCTTTACAAAGAATTTTTTGAATAGAATATCAAATGAGAAGTCAGGGAAAAGAAACTGAATATTTAGTGTTTGACTTAACTATTGGTATATTCTTCAGATGCAAAATAACTTCAGTCACCTGTACTTGCGATACAAAAGATATATTTTGGTGCCAACATGTGGTCGCACTGGCCTTATATCGCATCAGAAATCCCGGCGCAGTCCTACTCCGCGTTCCCATATCAGGTAATTTTGTCATTAATTTTAAAATCATTTTCTTTTTTCTCAGAACTTAATCTTTTATTAACTGTTTTTTATTTTGAATCCAATTTTCAGAAACATTACTCCAATTGGATCGCCAACAGCTCCAGAAACTCCTCCAATACCTTATTGCCGAACATCACACAGAAGTGTTACCGACAGCCCAAAAGCTGGCCGACGAGATACTCCAGACCCGATCTATTATTAATAAAATTGCCGGCGCGCCCGACCCAACTGCTGGCGCCTGTGCTGAAGATGAGCACAGTTGGCATTTAGATGAAGAACAAGTGAGCGAACAGGTCCGCTCATATCTGTCTCAGGGAGGCTATTATAATGCCAATAAACAACTGAATGCCCTCTTCGCCAAAGTATGTATTAATTTTCAGACCAATACATCGGTACTAACGGTGACCACAATTGTCTCTGTTTTGCAATACATTATAACTGAGTTAACCATTAGTTGATATATTGGTCGCAAAACTAATGAATGTCTTATTTGTTTAATCGATTGAATACTAATTGCAATACTGTTTGTAATGTTTAGGTAAAAGAAATGCTTAGAGCAAAGGATTCAAACGGCGCTCGAATGCTAAGACTAATCACCGAACAGTTCCTCGCAGACCCACGACTTCCCATTTGGAGATCACAGGTTTGTCTCATTTATTACATATTTTTTGATTGATTAATAAATTGTTGCCTACAATAGGGAACGCCAATGACAGACAAATGTCGACAACTATGGGATCAATTGGGAGCCCTTTGGGTTTGCGTTGTTCTCAACCCTCACAGTACTTACTCAGAAAAGACTCAATGGAGAGCTCTATTGGAGCGCTGGTCTCGCCTTCACGTGTGTCCACTCGAAGACGCAGACTTCAGGCCCGTTAGTGTCAACAGTCGGCGAAGAATTCAAATTTTTGACTCATCTGATGAGGAGGACGACGACGCCGACAGAGAAAGGTCCACATCTTCTTCACGCCTCCATTTGGGCACAAGGAGGTCATCAAACAGTACGAATCAATCACTACCTCGAACTATATTCCATCGCGCACTGGAAGCCAGTCATCTGGAATGGGATGACTCTCACCTTAGATTTATTCTGGAACACGACGGCCCAGTTGTTGTCTATGAGCCCCACTCCTCAGACGCATTCAATTACCACGGATACCCTCTTTGGAACGGTATTTACATTTTATTCATTACTTTTATACCTTATTTATCCAAATTTGTTAATAAAAATAATTGATGTCTTAACCAAAGGATTAGGTTTTTTGTATTCAATTATATAATAATTCAATAGAATTCAGGTTAAGATTTATTATTATTAATGTTTTTTATATGCATTTAGTTTTGCTTTTCAATCAGTTCTCATATTATTATTATTCAAATGAATGAATGATTCGCTTTCGAAAAGAAAACAAGTTATGGAATAATAATTGATTTCGAGAATTATGTCATTATTTAAATTAAATTGAATTTTAATTTAATGTAAACGCCTTTAATATAACTCTTATTTAAATTTTTGTACATTTTTCGTAATCTGAAAATTATTTTCATTCTGATTCTCATTACAGAATAATTCCTTAAATTTTGCATTTTTTGAAAATTAGACCTCTTTTTGAGTCGAGAATCGATGAATGAATTGAATAAATAGATTGTAGAGAATCATCAAAATTAATAGAAATTCTAAAAAATGAGGAATTCTTTTGCAATTCTAATGAAATTGATATGAATTTGAATAAATAGTGTTTTATTTATTTGGCATAGATTTGCATATTTATTAAGAAGCGATAGATTTTTGCAGATCTTATCCATTGATCCGAACATTGAATTCATTTAAATTTTTCGAATCAATAATTTTAGAGAACATCCCGACTGCCTGTGCGAGAGTTGAAGCGCTTCGATCTCATGGTTACCGTCAGGAAGCACTTCGATTGGCCGTATCTATTGTCAGAACACTAAAGAAACACCAGTCAGACTGTCAGGGCGTCTGGCACTCAGACCAAAACAAACCGAGCCGTATGTCTGAACACATTTTTAATTGGGTTAGAAATTTAATTGAATTTTGTTTTATAGCTTCGACATCAACGGCAACACATTCTCATTCAATTCATTGCAATAATGAGGGTTGGATTGGACACCCTCTCGACCCAATCGGTTCTTTGTTTGACACACTGGCCGAGGCATCCCTTACTCCTGATAGCAAACCCTTGGACTCATATTACGGTTCGTTCACAACAGAGATCTCGAGCGCCAACAACTCGAGTAACGCCAACAACAGTAATAACAGTCAAATCGCGGCAATACTTCACGACGAGTCGATTCCGGCCAATACTTCCAATCTTTCCGTTTCGGTTGTGAGAGAACGTCCCCGATATCAGCACTTAGTAGTGCCCGGAACCCGAGATCGCGGCGAAACATATCTATCTCTAGCCATGGAATCGGGTTTAATAGGTTTAGGACAACAACGGCTAATGCCTCCCGGGTTTTATGCACAGGAAAAGGCCTGCAAACAAGAGGACCGAATGATCTCCAAATTGCAAGACATCGAACTCGACTCCACATTAGTGTCTGTATTGAGGAGACAGACGATGACACTCCTGGATGGCGGACCATTCAGTGGTTTGGGGTCTGGTATTCACGCCGAAAGTGTTCCGATGCATACGTTTGCCAAATACCTGTTCAATGCATTACTTAATTTCGATCACGACTTGTCATATAATGTCGGCTTAAGAGCGATGAGGTATTCATTCATTCATTCAGTGATCACTCAATTCATAGGAGAAACTAATTATTTTGTTAATTGTTTAAAGGCTTCCAATACTTGAAGATCACGACGACGTGGATGACAATGGCATTGGTATTCATAGCGGAGTCTTAGGTCGATATCCGCGTTGGTTTACATTAGCGCACATAGAGATGCAACAGTGCTCTCTGGCCTCCACTATGTTGTCGGCCGCCAAAAGTGATATCAACCGATTGCGATCAGTATTAAAGTCATCGCAACGTAATATTCACAGTTCAACCCAACTGTTCAAACTGGCCCAGGATGCATTCAGGATTGCAGCCCCAGTAGATGGAGGGCCCCGTCACGGACACCTACTGACCGCCTCATTCGAATTAGGGCTTCAAGTCATGCGAATGACTTTGTCATCATTAAGTTGGAGGCGTCGGGATATGGTTAGATGGCTGGTCACCTGTGCCACTGAAGTCGGTTTAGACGCACTCATATCAATTATGCAGAGCTGGTACGGCCTCTTCACTCCTACCGAAGCGACGGGTCCGGTCGCCAGCTCTATAATGTCTCACTCGACTGTCATGCGGTTGGGACTCGACTTCGGCCAACAGGAAGAGCTTTCGAATTGTGCCCGAACTCTAGCCCTTCAGTGCGCCACTAAAGACCCGCCAAACTGTGCACTCAATGCCCTGACTCTTTGTGAGAGCGATCAGTTAGCTTTTGAAGCCGCATATCAAATAGTAGGCGACGCCGGCTCTACGGGTGTTATGAATAGTTCCCAATTGTTCACAGTGGCCCGATATATGGAGCACAGGGGCTATCCAGTCCGTGCCTACAAACTGGCCGTTTTAGCGACTAAAGGCGTTCACATCTCATATAACGGCGATAATCATCCGTCGATTAATGACGTTCACTGGGCCTGTGCTCTGGCACACGGACTCGGGAAGAATGAACTGTCAGGTCTTGTGCCACTCCTGGTGAAGAACGTCCAGTGCGCTCCTGTCCTCTCAGACATATTGCGCAGGTGTTCGATCGGTGCTCCGGGAGTGGGCACCTGTTCTGATGGTAAGAGGCGATGCCTGAAGTCGTTACCATTAGATAAGCCCCCACTTCGGCAACTGTTGGACGCGGCCATCACTGCATATGTGAATACCACTCATTCACGTCTGACACACATAAGTCCCCGACATTACGGAGACTTCATTGAGTTCCTGGGGAAGGCTCGCGAGACGTTCCTATTGGCACCGGACGGTCACATACAGTTCGCGTCACTGATAGATAACATGAAAATGGTATATAAGGGCAAAAAGAAGCTCATGTTTCTAGTCAAGGAACGGTTCGGTTGACACAACCCCTCATTAGCCCAACATTTTCTCAATTATTATTCAATTCATTAATTATTAACTAATTTATCTGAACTTCCATTTTATGTCCGTTTAGTTTGTTTTTTTAATAACAATTTATGCAAACATTTGATTTGCAAAGTGTTTGAGCTTTTCATCCGTTAAAGTACTCTTAGCTCTAGTTCTGTAAAAAACATAAGACACAAGACATGTCTTGAATCAGATGTTGAGATCTCTCTTCCTTTTGGACTAAAGCCAAGTACAGCACCACTACTCTAATCGAAGTCATAATGATTTGTACCTCATATTAGAACCAAAGAACTAATTATCAATTAATTGAATTATTTTTAAACTATTCTATGCTTTTCGTCGGTCTTATGATTATAGATCTGTTCGGAACGAAAAACAAAAACAAAAACTCTTTTCGATCTTTCGATATATCACTGATCACTGCAATCAATGACTCCATTATTCGAATACCAATTAATACCAATAGTAATACCAATTCTTATGATTACTACTGATTATACGGCAGTAATAGTAATACTAATTATATTATGTAATGCAAAGCAAAGCATTCATTTGATATTCATTTACATTCCTTTTTCGGTTAAATAATTGATTTGAAAAGCAAACCATATCTTAAACCACTTCTTGAGTTAATGCACTCCAAAAACTAGACTTTAATCTAATGTTTAACTAAAATCCTATTATTGATTAACAATTAGTGTTTTTAATCAGTGCTATGAATGTGTTGTAACTTATTATTAATGATTAGGAAATTGTTTCAAATGTTTAGACGAAATAGTAATGAAATAATGGGATTATAAGTGCAATAGAAAGCACTTCTCAGTTCTCACTCTAAGCTCACAATTTCTTTGTTCTGTTAATTGAATTGAATTTTCATTTCTTATAACTTATTATTACATAAAAACCAAAACAAATCACAATTACATCTAATTTCGAATTATTTTGTCATTTGAACGAAAAAAAATTGACTAAATTTTGATAAAACATTAACAAAAAACCACTGAAAAAAGACCTTTGGATGAGGGAATCGATGCAACACTTCCTATCTGTGCCCTCACACCACCTCTTCTGCCCAACTCTCCCCACCTGTGAATAATCTGTGATCTAATCTGAATGCAGTGCAGACATAATCTTAATAAAAGACAAACTCTTTTTTCTGAGACTTATTAAACAATTGTACGAAAACTTTGTATAACTTTATACAGAATTATGCAAATAATTGGAGAGTAATTAAAGTGAATGTGAATGACATCTCTTTACAAAAAATACAAAATCGGATGTAATTTACAACAATTTTTTTAGTTTATATCGAAGTTATTGATTGAATTATATTTACAGTATATATAAGTTTTTGAAAGTTAATGTCATTTTTTTGTATATTATTTTTCGAATCAATTCACATGTGATCTCCCGGTTCGTTAACTTTTATACTTTACAAACAAATTATAATTAATTTTTATTATTAAACAAGAATTTGATTCGTTCTTTCAATTCATACTTTAAATTATATAAAAAGCCATTAATTCACTCATTAATCAAATTTAATTTAAGACAAAATGACAAAAATTGTATAATTTTTTTATTGTAAAAAAAACTGTTATATTATTACTTAAACGATA
>JAQIYF010000298.1:0-11068 GCA_034700865.1 Oribatida sp. Gr-Ori-00025
GTATTTGTGAAAATATCACTCAAAATGATGACATGTTTTCAATTATCAATTTTTTATTTCAATTTTTATTTATTTTTATTGTTTTTATTAATTATTTATTACTAAATATGTATTTAATGATAGGTCTGTCTGAATGTCATTACATGACATTCACGTGTAATGTCTTTATTTGAGTTGTTTTTCCTTATTTTTGAAGACATGGACCGGTGTTTCAGATATTGAGACAATTGTTGTATTAAAATAGGTTTCTATTTAGCGTTCGTTAACTTTTAATGACTAATCACTTGAATGGTTGGCATCGGTTCCCATCCCTTCCTATCCCTTCCCATCCCTTCCTTATCTCCTTTACATAAATAATCAAAAATTTTTATTAAAAACCAAACGAAAACCCGTTTCAACGCCCACTTCAGCCCCTGTTATGTGAACTCCAATCCAATTGTTTTTCAGCTCAACTTCTAATCAATTGCTTTATAAATATGAGACTAAAGTCACTCTAAACTCAACTAAAACTCTATTTTCTTATAAAAAACAGTAAAAAATGGAATTTTAGATAATTTTTGTCATTTAATACTTGTGTTAACTGTCTATTGTTGTACAGCTGTCCTAATGTCGGAAGCGATGTCTGGCCATCAGGCCTACCAGTGCGTCAATGTTTACGCCACTTCTGCCACCTCTGAGAACCTGAGTCGACACGAAATGCTTAATTGGGTTAACGATTGTCTTCAATCCAGTTATAAGAAGATCGAAGAGCTTTGTTCCGGTCAGTTGTCATTAGCTGTCATACCCTAACTATGAAGTCAGTGCTAACTGTCTGTCCATTGCTTAGGTGCCGCTTATTGTAATTTTATGGATATGTTATTTCCGGGTTCTATAATCATAAAGAAAGTGAAATTCCGGACCAATTTAGAGCACGAATACATCCAAAACTTTAAACTACTTCAGGCGGCCTTCAAGAAAGTCGGATGCGATAAGGTTTGCCATTATATGACATCCATTTCCTTCTTATGTCATATTCTGTTCGATAGGAAGTGGCGATCAATCGGTTAGTTAAGGGCCGCTTTCAGGACAACTTTGAATTCCTCCAGTGGTTCAAAAAGTTCTTCGACGCCAACTATGACGGACGCGAATACAACGCAATGGAGGCCAGAGCGGGAGTCATAATCGGTGCCGGCGCTACCGGTCCGTCTGGCACTGGATCTGGAAGTACACTAAACTCACGAATGCCGGCGCAAAGGAATGCAGTTCCGGCCGCAAAGCCTATTGGAAGGGCTGCGCCGACCAATCGAGTGGCGCCAATGAAACCCGGTTTTGGAAACGGTCGGCGAAATATGTCTAATAATTCTCACGCCGGCGACCATTCGGACAATTCGCTCGATTTGCAGAAATTGGAAGAATTGGACGCAAGAGTAAGTGTCGATTGGAATCCCATTTGATTCGAGTATTAATTAATGAATTGATTTGTCGTTCAGATGAGTGAACAGAAGGTAACGATTGACAGCTTAGAGCGCGAGCGGGACTTCTATTACGGAAAGTTACGGGAAATCGAGGTCTTGTGTCAAAACAATGACCAAAACGACGAGAAGAATGTCTTATCCGATAAGATTCTGGAGATCTTATACGCGACTGAAGAGGGTTTTGCTGTTCCGGACGACAGTCCCGAAGACAACCAAATACTTAACGATAACCCGAATGAGGAATACTAGAGACGCGAAACGTCCGATCATTTTATAATTCTTTTCAATTTTTATTCAATTCGTTAATTCATAAAACGGTTCGGTTTTTAGGTTTTAATTAATGATAGCTTTTTGTGCTTTAATCGCATTTCTATTTAAAACACAATTTGAAAACTCATTGGATTTTCATTAAAAAAAACTAGTTTTCGATATAAAATGTCAAAACAATTGTTATTTTTATTTAATTTGTATCAAAATTTTTAATTCTATAACAAAGAGCCGAATACATAGATTTGACAATTTTATCACAATTTTGTATTTTTGAAATATACGGATAAAGTATTTCTCTAATCATTTGAATCACTGCTCTCCTCCTCTGCTGTTGGCATAGACTGTAAGCCATATAAATACCACATTTGGCTATTATGTTGGGATCGCCCGAAATGCTGGCCAAACCCAACTGCGAGACCGATATCTCACCCGCTTTTACAGCCTTTCAATTGAATTTCATTTTAAAAGTCAATAAAAATATTCAATTTTAAATCTAATGATTCATTACTAACACAATTGATATTATATTCGCCGAGCGATGAATAGGCGCCGCCGAGGGTCGAGAGCCAGGAAAGGCTGTCCTCTACTCTCAACCGAATCATCACAAGACCAACAATTCGCTGATTCCTATCAAAAACAATTCAATATTAAGCCAAATGTCCACTAATTTAAATGAAAACAAACCAATTCCTATCGATAGGTAAGTAGAGATCAATTGACTTGAGAGCCACACAAATGCTGACGGTATCTGACTTTTGGTCATTTCCTTCAATACTATCACCGATTGGACCCGAACTTTGATTTTGAATTCGCTCTAAATGTTTGAAAACTCTTTTCCGGTAATCGATACGAGAATTGAGTTCTTTAACGAAACAAATGGTTTGACAGAAATCAGAGGAAATGTCATAACTTCTGACCAATTGATCCGATTTTTCCTCATTTTCTTTCAACTGTTTTTCTGTCAACGAATACAAAAATCTATTGATTTGAATGTTTTTAAAAATAACAATAATTTCTATGAATTGTTTCATTCATAAGTCATAACAAATTCATTGCATTTAATCTCAAAATTAAGTAATTTTTAAACTAATTATTGAATAATTTATTTAATTATATTTTGAAGACATAACTAATCGATAAACAAATGAAGTAATGATTTAATAAACAAAACGTTATTTCATTTCAAAGCCTAAACACGTGTTTAAAAGCCATGACTTCTCTTCCCTTTAATTATTTCCCCATTTCTTCACAAATAGTGTTATATTTTTCTATGAATTAAATCGCTTTTAAATTCAGTTATAAATCAATTGAATGTATATTAAAGTGACTGATGTTTGAAAAATAAATTTAAAATATATTTCTTAACAATTAAAGTAATTTTTTGTCGAAATCAGAGTGAAATTGAATACAAAAGTAGTGATGAATTGTCTGTCTATTTGTGGGGTCTTATAGTGGGGGCGAAGACCTCAACAGATGTTTCAACGCATTGAAAGACATATTGATTTGCATTGAAAGCAATGATTCATTAATTTATATGAATTTCAGTGTCTTTTCAATTAAATATCACTTTCTGTCAATTGATTCAAAATTTAATTATATTTTAATAAACAATAAATCAATTGTTTGTTCAGTTTTGCCGAAAAATGCCGAAACGAAAGGATAATAACCACTCAAATGATACAAATTTAAAGAAGAAAAAGAGCGCCAAAGAAGTCGATGACAATATCGTTGAGAACAAAGACAATGGCGAAGAAGACATTAAAGACATTAAATTTTTGCCCTCTGGAGACGATTCTAAGCTTAAGATAATGTCTTGGAATGTGAACGGAATTCGTGCCGTACTTAAGAAGAATGCAATGAATGACATAAATAGTGAAGACGCGGACATTGTTTGCCTCCAAGAACTGAAATGTCAGAAACAAGACATTCCCGAAGAGATCAATGTTTGGGCGAAATATAAGTATAAATACTATAATTTCGCCAAAACTAAAGGCTATTCCGGAGTCTCTGTCTTCTCGAAAGTAAAGCCAATTAAAGTTGAGAACGGGATCGGAATCGCAGACCACGACTCTGAGGGTCGGGTCATTACCGCTGAGTTCAATGATTTCTATTTAGTTAACGTTTATGTCCCGAACTCAGGCAGAGGTCTCGTTAATCTTGAATACCGGCGCAAATGGAACACCGATTTTAAAGCTTATCTGAAAAGTTTGGACCAAAAGAAAGGACTTATTCTTTGTGGGGATTTGAATGTTTCGCACAAAGAAATAGATTTAGAAAATCCGAAAACCAACCAAAAAACGGCCGGATTTACGCCCGAAGAGAGGGAAGACTTCACAGAACTCTTGTCCGAAGGATTCGTTGACTCCTTTAGACGTCTATATCCGGACCGCAAGAAGTGCTACACTTTTTGGAGTTATTTACGAAACTCTCGACAAAAGGACATCGGATGGAGACTCGACTACTTTGTTATGTCCGACAAAATTATTGATAAATTGTCTGATAATGAAATCCGATCTCAAATCATGGGTTCAGATCACTGTCCGATTGTTTTGACCACAACTGCTCTCAACCCTTAATTCATTTTAAACTATACTTAAAGTCAATGTTTTATCTGTTAATCAAAACATTTTAATCTCACAATTCATTTGAATGAGACTAAATTATACCAAAAATGTATGGATTGTTAAGAAATGCCAATAATTTGCAAACTTTCCTAAAGTTTTTTTTAACTGAAGATAATCTCAATTGTGATCCAATTGTATGACAAATCCACTAATAATTCATTGTTTGATCACATTTTCATTTATTTCAATAAAATACTGACAATTGTATGCATTTTAATGATTAAAGTTTTGATCCAAAAGTTATTTGAAAATCACATTCAAATCAAAACAAAATTCAATTAAAATACCGAATGACGTCATTGAACAGTGAAATGATTTGATTGGTTGTCATTGAAAGCAATGTCTACTCTCTTTTGGTCCTCTCTTTTGACGTAATTATTGCCAAAAATTGTTTTTTAAAAAAGTCATTAATTTTTTGATAATTTGAGACAATTTTAATGTTTTTAATGAAATAAAACAAATGAAAAACCAAATAAAATATTGCATTAAATCATAGATTTAGAGGAAAGACATGAACAGTAAAGAGAAATAGAGTTAAGAATTGAATGCATTTTTCAAAACATTTCTGTTTTTATTTCATTGAATGGACAGACAGTTAGACAGAGAGTGAAACCCAAATGAATACAACTCTCATATCATTCATAAATAACGTGAAGTGAATATTAGCCCCATTTTTGGCGGTGAATGTGAATTGAATATGAATTGTAGTGTTGTTTGTGTTGTGATTTGTGACGTCATTTGTGAATGTAGTCACTATATAGTTGGTGGTGTCGTACGGAAACAGTTAGACGTCACGACATATTTGAGTGTTAGAGCGAATGAGCGTTGAGTAGAGGCGTGGCGTCACGTCCGGTGCTGTGGTTGGCGTTGGCGTCCATACGATGCTTATGAGTGACGACTGAGTGGTGTCTCTCATGAGTCGTGATTACAATGTTATGAATGCATTCAATACTGTCTTCAATAGAGTCTTCACTACTATTAGTGTTAATCATAATATAGGCCTCTCTTTAACAACAATTAATTCATTGAATTCGCCATTGATTTGATGATTGAATCAATTGATTATCTGGTGATGTCTTCTAAGATGTGATGAAATGAATTCGCAAAATAGGATCAAATGGTTTGAGATATCAATAGTTTTATTGAGACATCTATTTGTGTGACATTTGATTGATTTGATTCAATAACAATACAGTTATTATCTTAAGAAGTGGTCGACTCCTATATAAGTGGCCACCGATTAAAGACTGAACTAATCTCTGGTTCGGAGGCATTGATGAGATGCCAATCATATCAACCCCTCCTTCAACCGGAGCGCCACAAAAGGCAGATCTGAAGCCAATTGGCATTTGTTTGCCAACCAATTCTTCGATAGAAATGTCTAATTCTAGCACTACTTTGGCCACCAATAGAGTGACCACTAGTTCTGCGAACACTAATTACTATAATTCGGGTTCCGCTCAGAGCTCCACCACTTCGACACCAATACCTGTCGGAGCCCTCTCTGTAATGGTGGCCAGATTTGCGGCCGACGCCAACTCAAGACAACAGACCGTTATATTACACCCGCGACCCATCAGTTCCACTAACAGAGCAGGTCTTCAGATGAGTGGTGCGATTAGAGCTTCGGCTGTCATTTCGGGACAAACTATTAACACAACGGGTTCGACACCATCTTTGACCTCATCTTCTGCCTCGATATCAGTCCGAACGACACATCTAATCAGTGGTCAACAGCACCCGACAAATGCATTACCGGTTCTGAATCTCTCGACTGTAACGAATGCCAACACATCTGGTGTTTCATCTCATTCCTCATCAGGTGTTAAACCAGCCTATGGTCAGACGCGACCATTTATTTCAACTTCTGGTCCGCTGCCCATTGAATCCGTGAGTCTAGTTATGGCTAATCCTAATGACTCTAATATAGTGAACGCCCGTCCCATTCGACTCCATCAGACGGGCAATGATTTGAAGCAAAACACAACAATTCATAGTATAAACAAAATAAGTGGTCCGCGAACTACAGTCATGACTGGATCTGCTCTAATGGCCACTCAACCGACCAAAATGGCAATAAGTATTGGCGGATCAGGTGCTCAAAATGCAAATCCTGTTTCCGCACAACATGTGGCCCGAGTCGGCATTATTGGACAGTTACCGATGTCCTCAGGACAGACGACAACCGCAAATAAGTCTGGAATTCTAAACCTACCGAAAGGGCATTTCATTATCAACTCTCCGACCGCAACAAACCTGAACTCTGGGAACACAACTCTTCATAATATGGTTAACGTTAGCGCTTCTGTAGCTTCGTTTGCATCGTCTGCGCAGTCGTCACAAACGGCAAAACTGTCGGTGAATTCGTCCTCTAATAACATAATAACGAACAGACATTCGGTTGTCTCGAACTCACCATTCATTCAACAGAATGTTTCCCAACATTCACAACATAGCCAACAGTCCCATCGGACGGCTGTCCATCAAAATGCAAACTCCAATTCACTTCAAACTCCATCCGCACAGCAATCGCAACAACTAATGCCGCCGACGACTACTGTGAGCACAACATCACCGCTACGGCCAACCATTCTCTCATCACCAGTCAGTTCACCGGTAAAGCAGTCGCAACTCCAGGTCTCGACCCCTAGTTCTCCGCGGCCTTCGATTCTAATTCGAAAAAGGATTGCAAATGACTCCCACTCTGGTCTCACACCAACCGCACTATTTAAGACGTCGGCACCGAATACAACAATAACTGCTTCGACAACACCTCTCAGAGCCTCCACTTTTGGTCTTAAGACCAATGACTTGTTAGGCAGTCAATCGAATGCTGATCATAGAGTCAACGATTCATTAGCGCCGACCGATTCACAAATGGCATCCAATTGTGCGTCTCTTCCGACTACTCCTAACTCTGAAGGCAATCAAACGCCGCGAAAGAAACCTCGAAAACAACTTTTAGAGCCGACGAGTCTTAAGTCGTCCCAAAATTTGCATTTATTGAACAGCAGTGCAAACCATTCAAAACCAATTGTTAGCACCGAAAGGGAAGGTTGTATTCGACTCAATAAGAAGCCCAGAGTTTCACTACTTTCCTCGTACAGCATGGGCTGGAAGTCACTTCAGTACCACTTCTTGAGGTACTCTGACGTCAAACCTAAACCAGAAAAGAAATTGACATTAAGTGAGTTAAGTAATGAAGGACTGCAGCGGAGGAATGGTTGGAAAATACATCATTTGGCGACTCAGATGGAAGTGATGACTGACAATGAAGAGAGTGTTCACCAAAGACTTAACCATTTCTTAGACACATTTGAAAGGGATGTCTCATCACTGTCCACAGCGAACAGTCCAAACAGTAGTGCTTGTGAGACGACAGGTCGAACTACAGGTGCCAATGATTCCTCATTAGACTCAATCGCCGACAAACTGAATGATCTGATTAGAGGTAACGTTCAGAGAAGTAATTTATTTTCTGATCAGATCTCAGAAGCGCGACAACTGATCATTAAACTGACCACTGATCACAAGGAAAGAGTCGGCAAAATAACGAAAAAGTGCGCAAACAAAAGGACTTATATTACCAAATGACTGACCCCTGACCTCACTTTATGAATGATTTCTAATTAGTTTTAATTATATTTTTCGATTCAAATTAAAAGACAATTATTATATTAATTATAATTTAAGCGAAACCACTAATCGATTGATTGAATCTTTATTTATATATTGTTTTTCTCTTTCTGTTTGAATCCAATTATTATTATTATATCTAAAAACTGAGAAAAAAGTTTAAAAATTTTTCGATAAATTGTTTATAAATTAATATAAAATGAGTCCTATTTTTATCTAAACTAATGTCACAAATAATGGCATAAAAAGCAAATTGTTTTCAAATTGAAATCTAATTATTGCTATTTATATCAAATTAACAAATAATGTATTATAAGATGAAATCAATTATTCTTTTGGTGAAAATACCTATAATTTGTATAATAATTGATATAATATTATAAATATTATTGTTTTTCATCTAAAAATCCAAGCCTTTCACCAAAAAATGCTTTTTTGTTTGTTTTATTAATTTTTTTGTTTAAATCAATTGTAAATTTGTTTTTCATTTTTAATTATTAGTTAATTACAGAAAAAAATTAATTCAATTTTTTCAGTGAATAATAACTAATTGAATGCCATTTAGATGTCATTTCTCATACCATTTGGTTCATCAAAATTGTAATTAAAGTTTCGCCAAAACTTTTATAATATTAAAAACAATTTAATGAAACAGATATTCATTGAAATGATTGTTTGAAAATAGTGTCAAAAATTAAGATAAAAAAAATCAAATTTTGTTGCAATCGATTGCTATAACAAAAAGTGTTCACTATTTTCACTACTCTTTTGATTGCATTTGTTTTGACAAACATTAAGCCATTCAGACGTCGTGCAGAAGCGCTGAACACAGAATTCTGGGCCCAAATCAACGCTAGATTTAGATTTAAATTATAATTAATTTAATTTTGATTCACTGTTTGTTATAATTGCTGTCATTTTCGTATGAAATACAATGTTTTGCATCAGATTTGATGTGAAGGATAGCATAGATTTGCAAAACTATTTTCATTTCATTTTTTTTTATTGTTTTTATAGTTTATTTGCAAACAAATGACAACTGATTTGGTCAGACATTTGTGGAAAACCTCTGCTTTGAATGTAATCTCATCTCAAGGTCTCAATGAAATGGTATTCGCTATTCAGCCAATCAGATGACGGAGTGTTCGCTTCGCTGTTCAGCCAATTGGCTGTTTGTAACAACTCTGCAGCCAATCACCGCTCGATTCACATTTGAAGACTAAATAGGAGTCATGTGTTTAAGCTGTCGTCCAATAGGAGTGGAGATGAAAAAAATTTGAAATTAAAATACAATTGAAATATACGTTAAACTTATGATTGCATTCACTCCGCAATTGACTAACGATTTGAATCACTTTTTTCAGTCATTGTCTGGACTTTTCATAACTTTTATTAGTTTTTAATTCAATTTAATTACAGTTTTAATTCAAAAGTACTTTCAATTAAAGTTTTAGTTATTTTTTCAATAAAATAACGATTTAATCAATAATTTGATTATAATGTTAAACAATATTTGGTTTGAATGAAATTCAAGAGTAAGTCAAACATTAATTTTAATTCAAATTCAAACGTCTTTTTCAATAAAATTAAATCAAAACCGAAATTCATTTCAATTATAATATAATTAATCAGAATATCAGTGAAAATGTCCGGAAGTTTAAAGAGAATATCGAATGAATGTCTGGAAAGTGAGAGTCCGGCCAAACGGTCGGCCACTCAGTCGGCGGAGACATCCAATCGGATGAGAGTTTATGTTAGAGTCCGACCACTCAATGAACGGGAAGAGAATACCGGATCTAAGAAGACAATCGATGTGATCGACTCTAATCTTCTTGTCTTCGATCCGATAGAAGTGATGGACAATCAGACAACTGATGACCAATACGTATATCACGGGAAGACTTACCGACAGATCGGCCGCAGACCTAATAAGAACTTACAGTTTGTTTTCGATCGGGTTTTCGATGAGAATTGTGAAAACATTCAGATCTATGAGCTCTCGACCAAACATTTCGTCGAATCTCTTCTCAATGGCTATAACTGTGCGGTCTTTGCTTACGGCGCCACCGGTTCGGGAAAGACTCACACAATGTTGGGCTCTAGTGACGATCCGGGGGTTATATTCTTCACAACAATGGATTTGTTTAGACAATTTGAGAACAAGTCGGATGAAGAGAAGTTAGAGCTCAGTATCTCTTACTTTGAAATCTATAACGAAATTGTCTTCGATTTACTCGACCCGACATCTGGTAAAGCACTGGCCGTTCGAGAGGACAGTCGTCGCGGCGTTGTTGTGAATAATCTATCCGTACATCAGCCGAAAGATGCGAACCATTTGCTCGAAATGTTAGAATACGGGAATCGGAATCGAACCCAACACCCGACCGATGCAAACGCCGAGTCCTCCCGATCTCACGCCGTATTTCAGATATCACTCCGAAAACAGGAGTTCTCATCGGCTCAAGAGATGTCGATTCAAATATCGAAAATGTCTTTAATTGATTTGGCCGGCAGTGAGAGGGCGACCACTGCTTACAAAACCAATAGAAGCAAAGGTTTGCAAAGAGAGGGCGGGAATATCAACAAATCACTCCTGGCTTTAGGCAATTGTATCACCGCTTTGGCCAGTAATGACCCGAAACGGAAGAGCACTTACATTCCCTACAGAGGATCAAAACTGACTCTTCTGTTGAGGGATTCTTTGGGTGGCAATTGTCAGACAGCGATGATCGCAACGGCCAGTCCTTCGTCTTTCCATTACGAGGAGACGCACAACACTCTGGTCTATGCGGACAGAGCTAAGGGAATACAACTGAATCTGAAGAAAAATAACTTTTCAGTCGGTCTTCAGCCGAGAAATTACAACACTTTAATGGAATCGCAAAACAGAGAAATCAATGATTTGAAGCAACAGTTGTCTCAACTCAGGAATGATTACGAAAAACTCCGAACAACAATAGATACCGTTCCTCGCAATGCCATTCAATCCAATACTAATTCATCGGAGAAATTAAATGCCGTTAAGAACTCATTGGATCTGTTATTCGAAGAAAGACTTGAATTAAGAAAACAACTGATGGAATG
>JAQIYF010000299.1:0-11046 GCA_034700865.1 Oribatida sp. Gr-Ori-00025
AGAGACATAGAATGACCGCAATATGCAAACAGATGACCGCAAAAGACTCTACACTTGAAGGCCAGAGAGAGTGCGAGAGAGAGAAATATTAAGAGAGAGAGATAGAGAGAGAGAGCACACGAGCAGACAATTAGCGATTAAGTGATGAGCGGAATGAGGAAAGTGTTGCGAAAAGTAAAAGCAGATGCGCGAGAGAGTGAGGGGAGAGAAAGAGAGTGTTATTTGAAAATACAGTTATTGTTGAGTAACGAGAGAAACCAGTGGTTCGCCGAATGGAGCGGCCGTTTCTCCACAAACACGCGCACTATAGGCGTGAGTGCGAGGTCTGCAGAGAACACGTGAATCAAATGTTTCTCAACCACTTTCATCACCACAAGAGCCGGAAGAGCAGTAAAGAGAGGTGAGAAACGTGTGTCTCTCACTCCAAGCAATTAACCCTCTCTTACAGGGGTTGTATCGCCCCGTGTCTGCGCGCGACAATTGTCATCTACTCTCTGGCGGCGGTTGTCTTTGCGGCGGCGCTCATTTCGTGTTTGTTGGCACTGAAACCTCTTCGCGACCATTCGCTCGAGAACTACGCACTGGTGGCGCTGTCGGTAGTGGCGGTGGTGTTCGCCGTTGGTTTGGCGGCGGCGGTGACGCGTTCATGGCTTTGGCTTCGAGTGTTTGGCTCTTTGTTGGCCTATCTGTTTCTACTTGTGTTGGCGTCCACTCTCTACGCACTCGTCTATCTGGCAATTGTTGATCAGAGCGAACCCTTTCACTCGCGACTTGTGATCGTGTGTCTGGCGCTGACTCTGGCCAACGGTTTGTTAGCCGTCTGTCCCTTCACTCTCGCGCATCTCATTCTGCAGGTAATTAAAAGCAAATCCTTTATCGAAACTAAACAACAGATAATCCCTTCACAGGAGCGCAGAGACCGTCAACAGAGGCGGAGAGGAGTGATAGCAGTCATGAGACGACCGACGGTTCGATTCTCTGACCATTGGCTCTGATTTTCGTCATTTAATCACTTTTTGTAAATATTTGTCATTTATTGTAAAATAAACTCATTTTTACGAAACAAAACAAAAACAATGGAAACATAAAACGCGTCACTCTTTCGAATACGGAGGAGGCGCTGACGGACTGCTGGTGTCTGTCGGGTGTGGATCTGTTGGGTCGGACAGTCTTTCTCTTGTTTTCACACAAATGGCGACAATTGAGAGCAAAGTTAAGAGAATTGTGAATAAATTAACGAAAAACTGAAGACTAATTGCAATAAAAGTCGAAACAAAAGCCATGAAAAGGCAGTAAATCGCGAGAAGAGCGCCACTGGAGAGCAAAGCACCGGCCAGACCACAGATGCGGAACAGGAGGCCGAGGAGTACACCCAAAGAGTGACCAACAGAGAGCCACTCATTATCAATGTTCTCCAGTATGTAAACCACGTCCAGAAGAAGAACCAAAAGTGTGAAACAAATCAAAGAGATTCTCAAGAATCGGAAAATGGTTTCCATTTCTGTTTACATGTCTTCAGATGACATCTCATCACAAGAGATACGGATTGCGAAACGAATGTCGAAAGAGATTATAATTTTCAGACATTTTTTTGCACTTTTCTTCTGTCCTTCGACTGAAAACCTGTTTTTTGTTTTCTCTTTTCTTTTTCCCCTCTTTTGAGAGAATTGAAGACAAATGTCAAACACTTTGCGATAAAAGAGAAGAAAAACAGTTTTTGTCAAAAACTTTTGATAAAATGATTATTTTTTCCTTTAAAAGCGCGATAACTAAAAGAATGCTTTCAAAAGATGGCAACGAATGCGAAGGTAGAGTCAGTCCGCGCCCAACAATGCGGTAATAATTAGAAAACTTTTTATTTTCAGACAATCCACTGCTTGGCAGCCGTCCTTTGGAAAGAGGGTCAACCGCTCACCATTGAGGTCAGTATTCAGAGGGAAAGTGAGTTCATTATGTCATCCATTGTGTTCTTAGGAGATAACGGTAGACCCGCCGCAGAGAGGAGAGGTACGCGTGAAGAACGTTGCGGCCGGTATATGCGCGTCTGACGCACACTTCATTTGGAACCAGGAGACGGATCTGAAACTTGACTTCAAGGGACTGCCGGTGGTGTTGGGTCACGAGGGGTCAGCTGTGGTGGAAGCGGTGGGCGAAGGCGTGACTTCAGTAGTAGTGGGCGATTCAGTGATTCCGCTCTTTATTCCCAATTGCGAACAGTGCGCCCTCTGTCGCAATCCCCGCACTAATAGGTGTTCGGACGCAAACTTTGAGACACTGTTGACTCACGGGCCTAACGGAGAGACACGACTGAAGCTAAAAGACGGCCGACCACTGCTCTCATTCTGCGGAACCGCCACTTTCTCGCAGTTCGCTGTTCTGCGCGCGTCTCAGATCTGCAAAGTATTGTTGAAAACTATTCTTTAATGGATTTAATTATTAATTTAATCGATTGTTGTCTCTCTCGCTCTAAAGGTGTCGAAGGATCTCAATCTACGCGATGCCTGTATTCTTGGCTGTGCTGTCGGAACTGGTGTCAAGACTGTGACATCACTGGCAAAGGTTCACCCTGGCTCAGTATGTGTTGTGTGGGGTTTGGGCGCTATCGGTCTCTCCACGTGTTTGGGATGCAGTAAAAGCGGTGCGCGAGAAGTCATTGGCGTCGACATTAATCCGGATAAGAAGGAGTTCGCGATGCGCTTTGGCTGCACGCGATTCATAGACCCCAACACTTTGGGTCAGTTTGTTTGCATTCTCTCTTCACCCGATTGTCTCATTCACTCTCTTTGTCTCTTTTAAAGGCCAACCCATTGAGGAATGGTTGCTCGCGCGCGGAGGGGTTGACTACGCATTCGATTGCATCGGAAACATTGGGTGTTTGCGCGCGGGTCAAAAGAGTCTGACCCCGTGGGGAACTCTCGTGTGCGTGGGTTTGGGTCCGTCGGGTAAGAGTCTTGAGGTGAAAGTGGCCGATCTGTTGACTGGTCAGCGACTAATGGGCGGTTACTTTGCGAACGAGAAGTCACGAGAGTCTGTGCTATCACTGACTGAGGAGTTCCTTCGCGGGGATCTGCCGGTGAGTGGACTCATCACTAATCGGTTCCGTTTGGAGGACATCAACGAAGCCTTCGATTTACTAAAAGCCGGGAAAAGCGTTCGTTCAGTCATTCAGTACTGAAATCAACGGAAAGTCACGTGACTTTCGCTTTGTCTCCAATTTTTGCTTTTATTGAAAATTATTTACAAATAAATCGATAAAAAAAGACATTTATTTACAAGAAATTCATTTAACGCCCAAAAACGGATCGATAACAGGGTTGAGGCGGACAGGGAGGTGGGGGTGGAGGTGGACAGGGTGGAGGCATCATTGGTAGAAGTCGTGGACACGGTGGAGGCGGCGGTGGAGGTGGAAGGCGTCGCAAACACGGTCGTGGTGGAGGCGGTGGAGGAGGTGGAAGGCGTCGCAGACATGGTTTAGGTGGTGGAGGAGGAGGCGGCAAACAGGGTCGAGGTGGCGGCGGTGGTGGTGGCGGCGGAAGTGGAGGAAGCTGAAGAGCTTCTTCACACTCTTCCTCTTCGTCCTCATCCTCGTCCTCGAGGTTGTCCTCTTCGAGAGTGTTTTTGTGCGTTTGAAAGCAATTTCCGATTCCTGGTTCGCACATCATTTTCGCGACAACTATCGGGTCGTCAATCATTGTGAGGAAGACTCGGCTGTCTTTCATCTTTTCGCGTTCACGCCCTGAGTCACAGGGAGTTTCGGTGCTGGCCGGGGGTCTATCATGGTCAAACTTCTCGTCCTCGTCCGGCAATTCGGCCGGACTCTGAGTCGACTCAACCGGTGGCTGAGTGGTGAAGGGTGTGGGCTGTATGTCGCGTACCTGTGGTGGAGTTGGAACCGTAGGTGTGGTCGGAGCTGTGGTTTGAGGAGTGGTGGTAACCTTGACATTGTGAGAGACGGCAATTAGTGGTGTTCGCAAAGCAGTAAATTTCTTTGAGTCTCGTTCGCTGTCCTTCACTCTTTCGGGACTCTCTGTTCGCCTCTGTTTCTCAATTTGGGACAAAATATCTTTGTTTTCATTGTTTTCCCCCCTTTCTAGTTGTGGTAAAAGTCTCGCTCTTTCAGGTGGGGGCAGAGAGTCAGAGTCCAGATCATTCCTCGGTCTGTATATTGGGGATCGATAACTAATACTACTATCACTTCTCTGTTGTGGCGGTGATGGGGTTAGACAGTCATAACCTGAAGGGTCCTGATATATGTGGGGTAGGAGTGGATGGTTATAGTTATTGGTTGGGCTTTCCCTATATGGTTGCGGACCCACAAAGTTCTTATGATTTCTTTGGCTTTGAGGAGAGAGCGGAAAATTGTTTTTATTTCTTCTTCTCTTAGATTTGTGTTTTGGACGTTCTCTTTGCGGGACTTTCTTTGGATTTTGTTTATTCGGAACATTTCTCTGGCTCTGGGGTAGCGGTGCGTCTGTCAGACCCTTTTTGTCGACTGATGGAGGGGTAGATCTATTGTTATCTCTTTGTTTGTCAGGTCGAGGTGTGGTCTCCGTCTGATTCTTTAGCCTTTGTTTCTCTGGATTTGTATTGTTTTTATTCTTATTTATAAGATTTCTTCGCGGCGGCGGCGGTGGAGGTATGAAATTCTTATCGAACCGCTGTTTGTCGGGAGGCGGGGGTTCGTAACCTTTCTTTGGTTTACTTTTTGGAGTCAGTGGAACATCGCTTTTATTTGACCGTTTTTTCTCTGGGGGCGGAACTCTATCGCTCTTTTCTTTCATAGGATTCTGCTTAGGAGGGGTGGGTTTGTTGGGCTGTTTGATCCTTAGCGGGGGTGGAATGGGTCCATATTTTTCATTTTTTCTGTTCTTCTCCGGCGGTGGTAACACTTCATTCCTCACATTCTTTTCCTTTTGTGGTTGTGTTGGAGTCAGAGGTTTATTGGTATTTCCATTCATAGAAGGAATGCCTTTCTTATTCTTAGCACTTCCCGGCGAATATTTGTTACCGCCCCTACTCCTCTCCCTTTGAGGGTTGAGGTCATCATTTGGGTTTTCTTTCTGTTTGTCCGAGTGTTCCACTTCATTGGCCTCATCTTCTGGTTGAGGTGTAGTTCCAATTTTATCTTTAACTATCTCTGTTGTCGGTATAGGACTTTCTCTGATCGTTGGGATGGGAGTGGTGGTTGTTGTTGTGGTGGTGGTGGTGCTATCTACCTGTTTTTCCCCTGGACTCTGCGGTTCTATCGTAGAACTCTTTATATCTGTTCCCTTTGTAGTTGTCGTAGAGGGAGAGGCACTCTCTTTATCACTCGGTTTGTCTGTCGTTTTGTGTGAAAAATATTCTGCAAATTCTGGCGGCAGGTCGTCATCCGCTAAATCTCCATCGGGTGCTGACGTTGAACTGTCTTCTGTTTTGTCTGTAACGGGCGGTTTAGAACCCGGAGTAGTTGTTCCTAAAGTCTGTGTTGTTGGCGCTGGTGACGAGTTTTTATCTTTCTGTCTCTTTTGAGGTGGGAGTGGAGTATTGGACTGAGTCTTACCGCCGCCCTTATCCCTACCCCTGTCCTTCTGTGGGTTGGATTCATCTATTCGATTTCCTTTGGGTCTGTCTGAGTCACCCACCTCATTTGCCTCATCTTCTGGAGCTCCAGTACCCCCAGGAGGTGTCGAAGTGCTATCTCTATTCGGTTTGGTTTCCCCCTTTCTATTTGTGTTTGGGTTAGGCGTAGAGGGGCTGTCGTTTATCTTTTGCTTATCATTCGGTTTGTCTGTCGGTTTTAAAGTAGAACTCTTTGTATCCGTTGTAGGCAATGGTGTAGAGGGAGTGGCACTCTCTTTATCACTCGGTTTGTCTGTCGTTTTGTGCGCAAAATATTCTGCAAATTCGGGCGGAAGATCATCATCTGGTGTATCCGTTTCTGTCTCAGTCGATGGGGTAGGGCTTTCCGTGGCAGTTGTCCCAACGGTTGTCCCTTCAGTTGTCCCTTCAGTTGTCCCTTCAGTTGTCTCATCAGTTGTGTCGTCGGTTGTATCATCGGTCGTGTCGTCATTCTCACTATCTGTGGTCGGGTGTGTTTGTCCCGGAGGTAGTGTTGTTGTCTTCCCGTTCTTCCCTCTAAACCGGTTCCATCGATCTTTTATCTTCTGTTTTCGGTCAGATATCCTCTTTTTTCCCTTTTCAACCTTCGATTTTATCTTTTTCTTTGCGTTTTCCTTCTTTTTCTGGTACCCGCTCTGCGGGCGTTCAGTTGTCGTATTCGACTTGTTATCAGACGGACTCTCAACGACCGGTTTTGGTGTTGATTCAGATTTTTTAAATTTATTTAAGAGACTGAATCTCTTGTTTGGGGAAACGGTCGTTGTTTTACCGCTCTCTTTGTCTGGTAGGGTCTTACCGGGTGTGGGGGTCGTGTCTACACTATTTTTGTTTCTCGCCCTATCGGGTCTATCCTCCCTATCCTCCCTGTCCTTTTGCCTCTCATTTAGGGGATTGGGTTTGGATTTAATTTTACTTTTGCTTACAGTAGTTGTCTTTGTTGCCCGCATTCTGTCCATCGCTGCCACGTCTTCCTCATCGCCCTCTACTGTCGACGCGACTTTTGGCGTCGTTGTTCTTTCTTTCTCTGGAGGAGGGGGCGCCTCCTGGCTTTCGGTCGTCTTCTCCCGTTCAGGTGGGGGCGGCTTTTCGACTTCTTCGGGCGTAGTCGGGGCCTTAGTAGTCGTTCTTTCCTTTTCCGGCGGCGGCGGCGCCTCCTGGCTTTCGGTCGTCTTCTCTCGTTCAGGTGGGGGCGGTTTCTCTACCGCTTCTGTGGTAGTGGCCGGAGTGGTGGTCAGTCTGGGTGTAGTGGTTGTGGACTTGGCCTTCACTGTAGTCGTCTCTTCGTCCCATTCCTCCAATAAGTCGATTAATCCGGGATTTATTGCAAACACAATCTGTGCGACTAATCCTGTCGTTAGTAAAGGACTGAAACATCTTTTAATCCACTCTAACCTCCAATCAGTAGAAGAATCCGAAAAATTAGTCCATTTTTTGACAATATTTTCGCCATTTTTCACATCTTTTTTAATTAATTTTTCGTTTAATTAAAGGTTTTCTCAGAAATAACGAAATATTAATTGCAATTAAAATGCATTTAATTGTGAAATCAATGGAAGCGTTGTCTCTAATGATAGGCAAATGTGAACCAAATCTGGTATTGAATTCTGATCTCACTCTCGAGAATTCATATCTTCGATGACTTATTGTAAGTAAATCTATCGAAACCTTTAATTACATTCTATTGTCTGTATTCTAACGGATCCTCTTATCTTCAATTCCATAACTAGTATCGGAATAATACGATAAAATGCATTCCAATGTATATCTGCCGACACTAAACAATAACGAATTCAATTGGAAAATCTAATGTCACTGACAAACAAGAATACATAAAATGTTTGGAAAATTTGTAGCTAAATAAGGAATGGATTTCATAACTAATTCCTATTTAATGCCTATTATTCTAAAAAAATAGAATTAATTCTTTGTATTGATTGCAGAGAATTGAGTGCTAATAATGTTATTAAGTCTGTAATTCTGTAATTCTCTTCATTTGTTTGCATTGATTTCAAGCTCTAATGGCATGAAATAAATGTTTTCATTTTAATTAATTAATTTCCTGAAAATAAAGATTTTTAATTTCGATAAATATATTAAACTCCCGTTGAGTCTAATGATCACTAATTAAGTATTTCAACCATTTATTTGGATTAATCTATGCATAGATTTTATTAATTAAGAGTATTATTTGTCATTACAATTAACTCAAGTATTCAATTAACTCAAAAAACTATATTATTCTCTAATATTAATAAAAATGTTTATTTTATTTTCATTTATTCTATATTAAGTTATTGTAAAAATAGGATAAAAATAGCATTTTTTAAGTACAGAAAGGTTTTCGTATAGAAATACATTAAATGCTTAAAATCAATTCAAACGGTGAGACAAACCACACCATTATTTACCCGGTAATCAGTCATATGTAGTCATACATCCAGTTTCATAATCATTCATACATTAATCCATATCTCGGGTATACTCTGGTATTGATAAAGCGAGGAATTCATTGTATAGTTTATAATATTTAAAAATAATTAATTTTTAACTAAATAGCTGTCAATCACCACAAAACACATTTTTTCTGTGGATTCATATTTGCATTCTTTGAACATTTAAATACTTTTGCAAATGAGAGGAAGTTCTGTAAACTACCCCTCACTCTAAACATGGGAGGGCTGTGTTCGTCATTCTCGTACACACTTTCCAGGGCTTCCTCTCGAATACTATCGCACCAGAGCTTCAAAACGAAAATAAATTATAATTAAAACCCATTTTTAATGATTAAAGAAATTATTAATTAACAAACCGCTGCATAAGATATGAAGAATAGCTGATCGGGTGTGTATTGACTTATATATGGCAGTCGTTTAGGTTTTCCTCGAAATATATTACACATTTTATAAGCTATATAACTCTCCCTAACCCCTCCATTATCAGCGGTGTTCTCGCCTTTTGTGTTATTCCCGTTGACCTGGAATTTAATAAATTATATTATAATTTAATAATTGTTTTAATAAACCATTAGTTTATACACAGAATCCAAAATCACAGAATTGATCGTATTGTTCAGCAAAACAATTCTCTCTATCATTGAATCTCTTTTGAGTGTTTGAGTCCCAAATGGATCCAAAATTTCCGTTTTCGTCGAATTGACTGCCTTTTAGATATAGAAAACATTGAATTCATTAAGACTTCAAAATAGGAATCGAAAAGAATACCAAAAGAATCGAATCCATGGGTGAGTTCGTGTCCGATAACCTATTATCGAAAGAGAATTCTTCATTAAATGGATTCCAGAATTACCGGTAATAAGAAATGCTTACCATTCCAAGGGTTGGGTAATTAATATACGTTGGGTTATCACAAGAGAAAAATGTATTTATAATTCCCGCCGGAATTGCTTAAAATAAAAATAATTAATTTCTAATTAAAAATCAATTAATTAAGAAAATTATTAATTAAATTATTTAATAAAGTAATGGTAAGTGCAATGGCTTACTAATTGAGTTTTGCGTTGGATAATAGGCGGCATTCACTTGCGTCGGATCTATTGGCCAACTATTGCCAATCATAGGTAAATTATACGGTTTAATAATATTATAGATTTGGATCCGGGATAATGGCCGGCCTTATAACTAGTTTTATAATAAATATCAATACAGTTAAAAGTGTAAATACCTGAGCGTTATGTTGACCGGTTCATCGATTGAATCAAAATTAATTAAAACCAGTCTTTCCAACAAATGTAGAATACACTCAAAAAGTTTACTACTTTTGCATTCTTTGGTCTATTGATAAAACATTTTAATTAATGGTTTGAATGACTTATTGAATAATACGAACCAATTTGTAGAGACTATCGAGTATTTGATTGTTGAACAGCCACTCAGGATATCCAACATTTTTCGTAATTGATTTTAATTTCTTCAAAGATCTGCATCGGGTATACCTGTCCAGCACTGAGTTCTTCAGTAGTAATGCGTGAAAAGCGTTTTGTATGTAATCCACCAATTCTTCAGACTTTTTAAAACAGCATTTAATCAATTATTTAATTTAATTAATAAATGACTTCTTCAGACCTCTTGTTTAGTTTCAATACTAAACTCCTTTTTAATATAACTACGGCTGACAGCAAAAGACATAGTGGTTCTGACCAGTGATAGACATACTTTCCAGAGCTCTGTCTGCTTTTCAACGCCTAATAGAGCTCTTTCTAATTGAAAGTCTAATTTTCTAAACGCTTCGACAGTATATTCGCCAAAATTCTTCACTAATTGAAAGCCAAGAAAGTTTGCGATCACTTCGTTGGGAGTGGAGGACAAGAGTTTCGGCAATTGTCGGAAATATTGTAAATCTGTGACAATAGTGCTGTCATTATAACTGAATCTATGCTTTGAATTAGCGATTGAATAGACTTTGTTTGTAAACTGAAGCCAATCGATACGATTTGAAGACAATTCGTTCAACTCTTTAAAAGTCATTTTATTGTATTGCGAATCTATTTCCATGTCTTCGCTTTCAATCTATTAAATAAATTTCAAATTATTTTTATTTTATTTTTGTGAAACATTTTCAGATATATTACTGATTCGAGTTGTGCTGAAAAGACAATTAAATCGAAGATCTGTTGTCGGGTTTCTTCAGTGTCTTCGCCGCCCATTATCTCAACCATTCCTAGAATATATTGCTGTAAAAGATTTAATAATTCTGTGGTCTCTGTAGTTGTCATTCGATTCTTTGTGATTTTGGTGAAGAGTTTTGGCAGTATTGGTACAAATGGTCGGTGAATGGAAAAACTGGTGTTCCGTCCGATCAGACTTTGGCGTAAAAGTAGATAAGGCGCGGAACCAAACTGTTTAGCATTGGATTCAATTTATAAAATATTTGCCATTTATACTAATTTATTGATGACTTACATAAAGAATATTATTTTCATTATCTCTAAGATCTTCCTGAACCCCAATGTCGATGACAGCGCTTTCGGCAAACTTTGCGATTATAATAGCGATCGCTTCCAACGGATCGTATGTCTTGTCATTGAATTTAGATTTGGCTCCCATTAGAGGCCAACCGCCTATACTATTGACTGCATTTACCAATGGTTTGGTTCCTCTCCTCTCAAGTGTTGCTGAGAATGTATTTTTTTCAAACAATTAAATCAAATGTTAAGAAATTAAACTACAATTTAGTTTTAAATCATAGATAAGATTATCATCTGTTCTATTAAATAATTATATAAATTAAGAAAAATTATGATTAAATTAAATGTTAATAATAGCAAACTTTACTTATCATTAATTAATTTTTATCTTTTATTTTCTAAATTATAAGTTTGTGATTGTGTTGTTGTACTAAAAGAAAAAAGATTTCTTAAAATGCTTTTAATTTGGGTAAAAAATAATTAAAAGTATAGAACCTATTGTTTATGGTGTTTAAAAAATT
>JAQIYF010000300.1:0-11043 GCA_034700865.1 Oribatida sp. Gr-Ori-00025
ATAGTGCTATGACTTCAAAATTGATTCACAACTCCAGAGAATTTAATTAATTATATAAATTTAAAAACTTTTGATAACCCGAACAGAATGTAAGGAATAGTAATTTAAGCCTCACTTTAATTATAAACTTTTTATCAAAAATAACGATTTGATTAATTAACTCAATTAACAGTAATGTCGATCTCCACTAAAAACTCTACACTTTCTCTCAAATAAATGCAAACTTTCATTAATTCACTCAAAGTCTTGCTTTATTTCAGATCAAACACTATTTGTTTGTCCAAAACAATTAAATTAAATTTAATCTAAAAACCAATTTTAGGTTTATTTTGAATCTAATGATTAAATCTAATAATAGAAATTGTGAAATACTTTCACTATAATAGCAAATAATTGACTCTAAGCCTCATTTCTCGTATTATAAACTCAAAAACTTTTGAGTTTATATAATAATAACAATAATAATATAACTTTAGATAACACTTAATGCACTCATAAAGACACTGATCAGTGATTGAAAAGTGATATTACTGTCAAAATATTATTATTAAAATATGAGATCTCTTTAATTAACACTTTATTTGTCAACAAAAAAAATAGATTCTAAACCAAAAAAAGAGTAGCGAAGAAGTGGTAGACATACCTCGAGGCGACGTTCACTGAATTTCCCCACCTGTGGGTCGAATCGAATTAATCGATAAGTAATTAATGTCTGGGTTTTCGCTGATATTAGGATAAAAGAAGAAATCATTTATAACTCACATATCATAGTGTGGTTTTCGGGCTCCGATGACTCCGGCGGTGATCGGCCCGTGATTTATACCTATTATTGATTATAAGAAGAGAACCATTATTTATAGGAATAGTTCGATAGTTTATTACCACAAAAAAAGAGTGATTCAAAGGCTTAGAGGACTAATAGTACAGAAAATATAGTGAAGTATTTGTTACCCATTCGGAGGACAAAGTTATTGAAACTCTCTTTATTGATAACATTGAGGGTGTCTTTGAGAGTGAGTGCGAATTCAGTGAGTTGTGCCAAATGGAACCATTTTTCTTTGACGGACGCGTCCGCACCCAATGACTCCTCGCAATTCAGACCACTGGCCGCCATATATGTCGAGCTAATTGTCTTGATTTTAATAATGTTTGCGAACCGGGGCTGTTCTAGAAGGGCGTCGTAATCAGATATGACTTCATTCAGGAATCGAATACATTCGAGGCCCTGATTATTAACCGACTCTTCTGTGTAAAAGTCAGCGAAGTTAGGCATTGCGGCGAACAATATGCCCACCGATTCATAACTCTTAGAATACAATTCCTAAACAATGCAATTATAAGAGAAATGTCAGAAATGTATGATTTGGTGCTCTCTATATACGGTCTCATTAGTGTACAACTCGTGAAATACCTCATCATTTTTGCGTTTCCCCAGAAAATGTATGGCCACATGTGGGGGTAATATATTATATACGAGCGCCTCATTCTTACGTCTCATGTCAGAGACCTTCTCCTTCTGTTCCTCGACGTCTTTTTGCCACAAAAAGAGTCGCCGAGACATGAGTTCAAACTTAAATAGAGATTAATTTAATTAGCATTTCCATTGTCTGTGCGTTTGTTTAGTGGGAAGTGTGTGGACAGACCTGTCTATTGATAATAAATAAAGCGATGGCTATGGTTGCGATGATAATTGAAAGATAGATTTCATGGCCTAAGAAATAATGGGAATCACCGTATGTTGTCCTGTCATAGACAAGGAAAGAGAGGTCTAGTTTGAAGACATTGAGACAGCACTGGGCGATGACTAGAGTGATAATTATGAACATTTTCACCAAATAACTGATTCTCGTCAGTGCAGTGACGCCTAATTGGCCTAAAATACTAAAATAACTCAAATATTGCGGTAAAGGAAAGTCGTTCGCACTATAGCGGAACGCCTGCATTGAGTGTCGAGACCAGCCATGAGATGCATCGATCGATCGATTGTGGTGTTGAGCCACAGAATCGTATTGAGTCACAGAATCCTTTTGATAGAATACCTGGAATCGAGTTATACATGAATTAGTTGAGCGTTAACTCCATTTCTCTGGCCTAGAGATCAATGCAATAATCACTGCAATGACCTATCATTTGAAATGTAATAAAAGTCTAATACTTGTCAACCGATTCTTACATTAGTTATAATGTGAGCACTAATCCAGACCGCAATCATAGAGCCGGCGATCACTAATCTGATCCATGCCTTCTCCTGTACTGCATGTGATAGCGTTGCGATTGGCTTTGGAAATGACTATTAAGTGAATTCAAATCAAATAAAGCCAATCATTAGATCTTAGTTTCCATTCATTTTATAATTCATTTCTATCCTTAATCTTATTTTATGACTCATTTAAGTCTAATTCTAATAAAGTACTATAGGCTCTAAAATAGGCTCCGATAGAAATAGTTATGTAACCAATGGTTAGGTCAGGGCTTACGTTGCATATGATGGGTACTGTGCAGACGACAGCCTTCGCTATCAGTAGAGTTACGCATAAAAATAATACCAAATAAGTCGGTAATCGTCTGGAATTGTAAAATATATATCATATAAACAAATATTGATCGGCAACTCAATCAGTCGACCAGTTATTATAATAATCATATCATTACTGCCTTTCCTCTACAGAATAGTAGTACTCATACTGTAATCAAACAGATTTACTCTCAAACCTATCCATTATTCGGCAGTCAATTAATGTTTAATGGATTCGCAAAATTATAAATAAAACAATTTTGTAGAGAATAGGTGTCAGTAATGATAGGTTAAAAACAAGAAATGTGTGGATCACTTACGGCGGACCAACCAATAGATAGGCCACCAAATAACAGAATAGAGTCAATGGTAAGCCCACTAATGAGACACAACTGGTTATATCCCGACTGTTGCGGTACTGGTGCTCAAACGTCTTATCCTTGAAGTTCAAAGTGAACGTATGGGTGTGTTCGCTAACATTCTTCTCACTGTCTCTACTCAACAGTTCCTGATATAAGCGTTGTTTGTATTCTTCGGGGTCTTTCACGTCATCCAAACAAGTGATGATATTTTCGATCGGTTTCTGCTGTAGTTTAGTTGACTATTCGGTATAATTAATGCAATCATGAGTTATCTCAACACAAGTTGTTATCAAAATATTTGGTCGAACCTCTTGTGGTATCTCTTGAGCGCAATTGTCAGCATTGGTTTGAATCATATCAAGTGTTCCTTCGGGATACTAGACATCCAAATATCAAACATTCATTCAATGCATTCACTTTTCAGTGAATAGAAAATAAATTTCATTTCATTTCTTTATCCAATTCATGAATAAATAGCTATTCTTTTCGTTTTTAGATATAATTTAAAATTATAATACATTTTGCAATTCATTGCTTAGTTTACATTTGAGATTAAAATGCTTGCAAAACAACACATTATTGCCATCAAATTGAATATAAAATGAAATAAAGAGTAATTCTATTCTTCTATACACAGAATCGCATATTCTTTAAGATTCTATTCACGAAAACATAATAAAAGTCGAAATTAAGACTGAAATCAATAATTGTATTTTTGGGCTAAACTCAGCCAAAACTCTTCTAATCGATTGAATCAATTCTTTTGAAAACAGAAGAATATAACAGAATATAACTCACTTCTGATGTTATTTCACTACAATTATCGATATTTTGTATGTTTTTCGGTTCAATATAGTGTCTTAACTATCGTTTTGGTATACAATAGGCTTTTAGTTCATTAATTTATTTGTTCTAAAAATAGTCGGAATTAGTTGAGAAGTGTTTCACTAAATACTCAGATATTATAGTAGTTATGCTTTATATCCGATTCATTCATGGAATAACACATTAATTATTGTTACGATTCTTTAAATTAAATAAAATGTTTTTCAGTTCTCATTTCAAATGTTCTGAAAGAGTAAACTCTGGTCTGAAACTGGATTGAAGTCTAAATTTAATCGATTAATAAAAGCAATTCGTTGTTAAACAACTCAACCATTTATTCCAATGCGAGACTAAACTGTTTTCCCAACTATTCATTTAAGTCATTAATTTCCAAATTTAAAAGCCATTCAATAAAAATAAATTGAATCTTAAATTAAAGATTACATAAAAATAATTGATTAATAGCTGATTACAATTGGATCTCATATTTCTCACTAAATCATCGCTTAATTGATTTATGTCTCTGGAAGTCATCAAAAGTAATCAAAAATTTAATATCGATTCAAAAATAAATACAAAACCCCTATCTATAAGAGTGAGAGTGGAATAAGTTATATAAAAATGATAGATATTTATCGATAATCAATAGGAAAAGCACTACTCGTTGTTTGCAGTGAAGGAATAGATAATAAATTTTAAAAATAAATGGAAAGACAACTCACGGGTTTGATTACGCGAACGATGAAATATGTTTTGATTGACGCTAAGCGGATGGCCTCCTCCCTGGAGGCCCCGTCGCCCTCTTCCACTTCGAACTCTCCATTTAGAAAACTCAATGTCTTCTCTGATATATGAACTCTCCTGACATTTAAAATAAAACTTCATTTTTAGGATATATTATATAAAGTGATGAAAATTGAGAATAAAATTGAGAGCAAAAAAAAATCTTTTAGAATCTCATTCAATAAGCAGTTGGTATCGAACTTTTAAGGAATATTTGAATTGAAAAGTCGGTTCAGATATTCATTTGCAGTCTCTTCTCTACCATAAGATTTATTTTATTCTTATATAATGTTTGTATCGATTGATAAATTCTATCCTAAATAGTCTTTCGAATTAAGTCTGAATTTTAAGCCAGAATTGAATTAAACCGATATTTGATATAAATTTCTTTTCAGAAGAAAAAAGTGTCAAAAAAGATGAGAGAATTTTAAAAATAGAATTTCAGAATATCTAGGAATCAGAATATGGTTTAAATAATCTCTTTTCTCGGTTTTAAAAGAACTAAATTCACTGAACGGTAACTATTGTTTTCATATAATGTTTGAAATTCCTATCAAATAAAGTAATTGTAGGAAAAAAAGTGTATTAAAAGTGAGAGAAATACTTAATAATTGTTGACGTAATGGAAATTATAAATGATTTTTCAAATACTATAGAGCAGTAAACATGTGTTGAAAATGACTTTTTTTTTACTTAAACTTCTAAAATGACATCATTTTCGTGTTTCAATTATTTTTAAACATATAAAAACATTTGAAGGACTGAAGGACTGAATTACGATATACTCTCTTAACTCAAATATTTCTGTAATTACAGGCAAAGAAATTCTAGAGTAAAATGAATTTCTATTTTTAAAAATCAGCCAACAATTCAATGCTTTTACGCGTTTTATAATATTATTAACATTTCTGATGATTTCAGACTTTTTTCTCTAAATTAAATAACTCTAAAAGTGAACTAAAAAAACTTGTATCGCATCACAAACACTGCATAAAAGAGATACTAAAAAGATGTAAAAAATATGAATAGTTTTTATGCTGTAATTCATCAGAAACTCTGACTTTTTTGCTAAAATTTGACTTTTTTAGGTCAGAACTGGTATTTCATTGGTTGCAGAACTCAAACGCCAGAATCATATGAAAGAATTTGCACTCACTCTGAGCTCTACCTATATTCCAAGTTTTTATTAAACACATAATTTATAAGCGCTTGCATTTAGATAATAGTCGAGAGAATGGCTTATATACTGGAGTATTGATCGCTGTTTATGGTTTGGATTCTGTTATTCTTGTATTTATCTAAACCATTAAAATCTTAGTTTTTATATAAATAATGACAACAAGAATATAATAAACGCCAAAAAATAAAGCCGTTGATAGGAATTAGGTAAATAAAAAAAGGTTGTAATTTAGTAATCATTGATACCCTGGTAATCCTCCGCTTTCCATCTTATTGGCTAATTCCACGTCACGACTATACACATCGAACTGCCATTGCCTTTGGCCTAAAACACCGGCCAAAACGCCTCCCGTGTGGACACCTAAACCATTGGATTGCTATTAGTATTCAAACAAATCTATAAATCGATAACCAATTCATACCGACTCTCATATCGACCGGAGATTTTGTTTGCTCTCTCACTGATCTGTTAAACAAAAATGCATTTCTTTTATAAGAATTGATTTATACTATAATATAGTAAATGAGTGCAGAATTTAATTATTCAAAAGCTTTTTGTGTAAAATGTTTTTATTTTGTTTTTATATTAATAATTCAAGTATTTTTTGGGCACTATTTTAAAGATTCCAAAAGTAATTATAGATTTTGAGCTCTAATTAATTTCGTATAAAAATGCAACAAAAAAAATAAAGAGATTGTAAGAGAGAATAAAAACGCGATTTAAAGTATCATTAAATGATTGGATCAATAGTTCAGAAGATGTAATGTAATTCAAGATCAATATTCATATGTAGAGTACTATTGTTTTTGTGCATTAGATTCAAAATGTTTGCCGTTTCTTGTCTTAAAAATCGATCAAAACTGTTCGGGAACTTAGAATTTACAACATTTGAAATATTGTCGAAATATATCTTTGAATAGAGTTTATGAATCAGTGAATCCCATTGAAGGCATTCAAAGAATAAGTAAATAACCCATAACTTAATGAAAGTCAAAAGAAATTGAGTCGGGGATAGAGAGTACTGGGAGGAGATGGGAGAGGAAGGAGAGACTCCTTTGTGAGAGGGATGCAAACGATGCATATAATGTCTAATTTACAACTAATATAGAGTAAAGACGTTTCATTGGATAGCATTTCCTGATGAATAACACATTAATTCTTATTATTTGCAAAAAACAGAGTCTAATGCAATGCAAAAGTTAACAAAAAAAAGAGTGCATTTCTCTCTCAAATTCATTTGGGAATCGATTACAACTCAGTAATTGTTTTCATATAATGAGAAGTAATGTAATGTGTGTTCACCTGATAGCGTCTACCATCGAGAGGCCCATATGAACGCAGAGGACGGCGTGGTCCGGCCGCTCCTCAGGCGCTCCACTGATACAGTAATAGCAATCGCCTAAGATCTTGATCCTCAACTGATGGTATGTCTGGTGATTACATCAAACAAATTCATTATAATTATCATTAAAATGCTCTCAAATATGTATATCTTAGCCAACGATTGCCTAACTCTACAACTCTTTGCCAATTATTTGACGGTTTTAATGAGGACTGGCTTTGCATTCATTATGGGAATTGGTTTTACAACAATTCAATTAATTTGCATTCAAATACAAACCAAAATGTAATTAAAAAAGTGTTTATATATTGAAGACTCACATCCGATAATTTATCAAATCTGGCGAACAGTTCGTTCAGTATTTTGACCAATTCTGGCGCCGGAAGGGTAGACGAGATAGCAGTGAACCCAACGATGTCCGCAAACAATATGCTGTTTCACAAAAAATATTTCAAATCATTTATTAAATATTTATAACATTTTTGTCAATTTCTGCTTCAAATCATATATACCTCACGTTCTCGTGTCGACTGTTCCGCCAGAAAGAGAATGATTTTGGAGTAAAAGAAAGTATAAATATTTGAATAGTTTTTCATTTGAAGGAAATCTAAACAAAAATGAATGCAAACCTCATATATATTTTATGGAACTGTCCCTCCACTACAGCCCCCAAGTCTTGGCGAATCTCTGCGGCCACATGTTTGGGCAATACTGATAATAATAACCGTTCCTAAAGATTACGTGAATTAGAGACAGAAAAGTACACAAAAATTAATTAGAAATTAGATTTTCCGCGAAATATATAATAAAAATAAAATATATTAGTTGTGTGTATAGAGAGTAAAGAAGTCTAACATTTATTTGATTTAATTTAATGCTAAAGCAGTATAAATGTTGTATAACTTCATGAAATGGTTTCACAAATAATTCGATTGTCTTATTCTAAGTGATGGCTCACCTGTTCCTGTGATTCCTCCTCCAGAACTAACTTCACTTCAAGACTTTGACGCGTTTCAAGAAATGCTCGCCTCTGTTGGCGTTCATAAAAAAAGAAAGACATTGTGCCCAACAAATTGGTGCTAAGAAATAATATTAGATTCACAGCTAACTGTCCATTCGTAGAGCACATAGAGAGAGAGGAAACACAATAATAGAGAACTTATTAGAAATGATAACAAATTTTAAATAGCATTGAAATTCTATAGAAATGAACGGTTGTCTGACCTGATTGACAAACATCTCTTGTCTCTCGGAAGGGCCGAACGTAATGAATAAGAAATGAGAGAAAGCCATCAAAATGGCTAAAGTACTACATATGCGGAGTCGAAGAGGATATATAACATAACTGGAGTAAGTGTACAGTAATATCAAAGCTATGGAATCACTGGGCAGTGCGGGCACAGTAAACATCCAAACATCACAGAATATCTGAGCGATTTGCACACACCATATGATGAATGGTATTAATGTCCAGAGTCTGGGTGATGACACTGTGCTCTGACTCCTCTGCAGACACAACACCAGTGCGATGAGTGTCAACGCAAATGTCAAAAACAAAATTAACATTTGAGGTAAATGTGTTGAGGAGTATAAGAGAGAGTATAAGAGAAAGAGCACCACATTTACGATAAGTACGATCACTATTAGAGCCTTGAAATCACTTCTCTTCTCATTCTCATAGTATTCCCGGTAAAGGCGTTCGGCGTCTCTGTCGGCGAAAGAGAAGTGCATACAAGTGGGCAGAAAGCGCTGAACACCCGAGTGATCAATACTCAGGTCAGTGTCGCCTCTCCGTAGAACTAATGACTGCCGTTTCATCCGCACCCGTGGCTTATCTTTACTCTGATTGTTGTCGCCGTTGATAGGCCTGAGGTGTTCGTCGACGGCATCGTCGGTCGTGTCGTCCAGATCTTCATCTAAATCATCGACGGCTTCATCACTCGATTGGATTCCATTCAAGGCGTCGATTGCCGTCAAGTCTTTTAGACCATTACTACTGACGGTTCGTTTAGTCATTGTTTTGTCACAAGTCTTAGTCGTCTTTCAACACATACTGTCTTCACATTCAACAGAAATCTGTCGAAAATATAATTTTGTTATTAAATTAATTTCTAATCAAAAGAGCTTTTCATTGAATAATATCTATCAGTCACTGGATTTGTCTATTGAATGAGTGAATGAGCAGAACATAAGACTCAAAGTTAACATATCTTTGTGTATATCCAGACAAATACAGTACAGAATAAAGGTATACATAATGTAATGTTTGGGCGTTTGCCGATAACAAGTGTAAACATATGAAAAACCAATTCAATTATTGCGAAAGTGTTCGATGTTTTATGCCATCAATATATTCCTAACCTCTTTATACTATAATAGTAACTAAAATACAATAGTATTTCTATTGTAGGGAAAAAAAGTATAGAAATTCTTGAGCACAACCGCCTGACGACTGTTTAAATAAAATCTAATTCGAGTCTCTCATCAAAAAGCCACTAAAATGTGAGACATTTTAAGAAATACAAACAAAAAAGAGAGAGAATATAAGTACAGAATATATGAGAGAATATTCTGTTTCTAAGCAAATGTCAGCTCAAATCACAATAAAATAATAGATTACGAGCGCATCGAATGTCATATATGAGTGGAAGAGAAGACTTTGTTTAGACTCTTATCTATTCAAGTGATACACAATTTGATAAAATGTAGGAATTCCTTGCATTGCGAAACTCTAAGCAATAATTGCATTATTTTGAAAATTTTTGCCGAAATTTTTGATAATAACTGAAGAGAAAAATTTATTTAACAGAAGAGTTGCGATAAACTTAAAAACTGAAGCGGAAAATAGGATATACTTTACAACACATGAAAAAGTATTCCAATTTAATGAGTATTAATAGACAATTCATGTCGTATTCACTACAATATGAAAATATCAAATAAATTGTGAATAATATACGCTTTTCTGATCTTTTAGAGCAATTTATTGTTCGGGTTATATATAGATATCAATACATTTGTCGCACCTGTTATTCCATTCCATTGTTAGAAATGAGAGTCAAAATGAAAGTTATATTAAATGATATTTGCTTTGATAGGGCTCTGCCTTAAGAATAACGTGACAATACATTAATGACACTCCGATAGCTATGGAGAACATTGAGAATAACATCATTTCATTCATTTCCAGAACCAATTAACTCACATTCAACTCAACCAGAAGTGCACAAAATGGTACGAAAATCACCACAAATATAATCAAAACAAGAATTAAGAAAATAAATGAATGAATTGTCTGAATGAATGAAAAAATATGTTTATATTAGTATAAAAATGTATTTTTAAATCTAATGGAAGTGAGAATTGTGTGAAACTGTCGACAGTACTCGACATAGAGTTAGTTCTATATTGAAAATGCATTGAAATCCTGAAATACTCGCAACAGTTATGAAAGTGTTGGCTATAAATAGCATTTAATGCGATTTGATGTTAGTTTTAAACTTAATATAATGTCCTACAAAACACACTATAGATATCTCACCAAAAATAAGGCAAAATTACTATAAAAATAGATGAAAAATTGCTTAGTTATAGAGTAGAGAAAGCACTGGTATATAAGTTATGGTGTTCTGTAGTGTAGAGCCGTGTATGTAATGCTAGTGTACTATAAACCACAATAAGGAGAGGCAGAGAGAGAGAGTGACCGACTTTGACGACAGCTGAATATCAATTCAAAGAACAAAAAAACTATTGTTTTTTCATTTCATTTAATTGGATTCTTAACCAACTTTTCTTTTTGTTGAAACATATTATTTACTGAATATTTCGATTACACACAACACGTATATCACCCAAAAATAGATCCTATGTTTCCATTCAGTGATTAATCAAAAATATATTTTATTCTATCGTTTGGACATAAAACCCAAAGATATAAAAATAAATGATATTTTTTGTTTCACTACATATTCAGTCGCTATAACTATAATATTAACGATTATTTATTATTGAAATAAAACTTATTTTCATTAATGCA
>JAQIYF010000301.1:0-11036 GCA_034700865.1 Oribatida sp. Gr-Ori-00025
ATCTGAATCGTTTGATTAGATATTGAATAATAAATTGTTATACTATTAAATGGTATAATAAAATAGTTTTTCTATAATATAATATAAATCTTAGTAAATATGATGTAAACGTGTAGTGGAAATACATCTGCTTTTGATCTAAACAGATGCTCGCCTTTGCCATTGCTTTCGTTCGTTAATGATGTGTGACTTAACAGACCTAACAGTCCTATTGGAAGAGCTCTAAATGTGAGCCCATATATGAAACCCCCTTAACATTGGAAATCAAGAGAGAAATGGAAATTGAAACACAAGTTATTTTGCTTTCGCATCGCTTTTTGCTTGACTTTGGCTTTTATTTCATCGTTTTTATAAATAATAGTCTTTTTTCTCTATATATTATATATCTATAGACGAAAGAAGAGAAATAATAGTGAATTGAATGAATGAAATCTGAATGAGAATGAAAATAGCGATTGAATGAGTCAGTAGTGAGAGAGAGAGAGAGAGAGAGAGCACTGAGAGATGCTATGGAGAACAGTATGTGCTGTTGGATGTGCTCTGCATTTGCTTTGATCTGCTTTTATGCATACAATTGGACTGCAATATGAAATTTGCTGATAAACGACGTGTCAATTCATTATGCGCTCACATTATTTCAAACATTTATCGATCCTCTCCTCTATAGGACTTTCCTATGCATTGCCAGACCAGTGAACCGTTCAAACTAATGATAATTTCCCACTTTTTCTCAAAAATCTCTACACTTTTTCCAATTTTTGCAATCATTTAATGTATTTTTGCATTTCTTTTGTCGGAAATATAAGGCTTTAAAATGAAAGATGATTTCCATTAATCGAAAGCAATAATAGTTTTTGAGACTAAAATCGATTTTTAATTTTGAATATTGAATTGAAATTAAAAATATGAAACTCTCGTTCCCCTACAGGCGGCACAGTTGGCAGCAGCGGCCGCAGCCACTGGTATGGCCTTAAGTAAAGACATTACATCACTGGATGGCTCATCACGTAATTTGAACGGAACCGGCATTTCTACTCCATTTACAAATCTCGGCCCAACCGATGCACATACCGGTGGAGTGGGACCGACTCCCCGGGTGAGTGTCTATATGCATGATATCCTGTCAGTGGGTGTATGTGTTATACAAGTGCTACTGTAGTTTACACACCAGTCCTGTCCACTTCTTATCAGTCACCTGTTAGGCACTCACTCCACACTAGTTATAGTGGAGTTGTCTTTACCCTCACATCCCTCACATTCTCCAGTTGTGTGTGAAGTTACCTCTCCTTCGCTCCGACACTATCTCTCCCTCATAGTGGGGTTGAGAGGGAGGGAGTGTTACGGTTTCACTACTTCTTCACCGTTTAAAGTGACGTAAAAATTATGCCAACTTTGCGGAAGTTTTACTAAAAGTAGTAATCATTAAACGGTTTGCTCTTTAAGTCAATTCACACGCTTTAGCGCCGACTTTCACTCAAATCAAGAGTACCTGAGATTAAGATTTCAAAAAAAAATTTCACAAATTTTTGTTTTCAATTACTTTAATGGAAATGCATTTGGAATACAGAATAAATAGACGTCTAATATATTAGATTAGTTTCTACTCTACTCTACATTTCAGTCTCTGTGTTAGTTGTGATGGAGTTTTAGATAACAAATCATTTTTCAATATTAAAAAAAAAGGAATTATTGATTGAAAATATCAAAAAATATGATTCATTTATATGAAGAACGTGTCGATGAATATGAAATGTTTGATCGCATCGATGGTTAACACAAAGCATAATAAAAAAAAGTATATATTTTGTTAAGAAAAAAATGCAAATGTTTTCTAAAAAATCGATTTCAGTTCATGAATGAAGCGTAACATACATTTGAACGATAGGAACGGAAAGGGGACGACAGTCTAACACAACGTTTTACTTAGTTTTTGGTTTTCCAATGGCTGTCCAATCATAGCCTAAACTGAAAAACGGATGGCAGATGTGAGCGCTTTCTCTAATGTCTTGTATGCAAAAACCTCTCTTAGATTGAGGAACAGTTATGCACTGAGGAACTGGAGGAATACTGTAGTTTGAAAGGATAGGAACGGCAGCTGCACATAATCAACCTGTTTTCCAATAGGTTTTACTTTTTTCTAATCTGACTTTTTTTACATATTCGCCAATAATGGCAATAATGGCTTATTATAACAACTTATTGTGTTCTCTGAGCACCGTTTGATTTACAGCCAGAGCGCACACATCCCAGTCCTGCCCTTAATTCTTAGGACAGTCACTGTTAGTGTGTGTTCTAAAGAGTGACAAAAATTGTTATCTCCTATTGATTTGCAAACAGAACCAAATGTCATAACTTTGCGGACCTTTAAGTAAATAAGTATTTATTGAAATAATTTTTTTAGAGTCTAAACCACACGGTTTGCCATTAGAGCTAATCCTAAAAGTAATTCAATACTCGGGAGTAGTGTTTGTGTTGAGAATTGGAGTCCCATTCCCTCCGAACCCATAATGAGAACGTCCCTAAAGTCTTGAAAAGTATATATTTTTAGTGTTGGACTTGTTGTTGGTGTCGGTCGTGAGAGGGAGGAGGTCTGGGGAGGTCTTCCAAATAATTGTTGTAATATCTGGTCATTACTGAGCGATTGGAAAGTTTAAAGAAATATATATAAAAACTCTGGTAATAGTGGTAATAGTTTTGGCGTTGTTTTCGATCTCTGATTTGTGCACTCATTACAGTTGGCTGTCCTCTACATGTCGTGACGCACGCTCTCAGACTACAGATGAGAACTTCTTTGTAAAGAAGGATCATTTCAGACATAGAGATCGCATTTGAGATCTCTTTTTATTTTCTAACTTTAACTTAACTTTTTATATAAACTCCAAATATTTAGGCTTTAATTTGCTTTGCGATCGATTTGAACAATCGTTTGCTCTCTTATGTAATGCCATTCACTACTGCTTTCATCAATGCTCTCAATGATTACATCGCATCCATCCCTTCAATTGAATTATTGACGAATACTTGGAAAAAGAAATTCTCTGACATTAGAACTGAAGACTTGCGCAGATTTGCATTGAAATAAAAAACTAATAGTAATAGTAATACTCGTAATAATGGTATTAGTGTTCGGAACTACCATTGGAACCAAAAAATTTATAGTTTGACCCAATTTTTATCATAGTTTTACATTTCATTAACTCTGAGAAACCGTTTGAACAGAAAAAAGCAAAATTGAAATATTTTTTGAAATGAAAATTATTATTGAATTTCAATATAAATTGCATTCTTCTGAGAGAAATAAATTTAAATTCATTTTATAGAAGAATTTTTTTTCATATAAAGAATAGAGAATTTCAGTCGAGATTATGTGCATCCGAATGAAGGAATGGCTGATTCTATGGTTTTATATGTATTTTTTGCATAAGACAAGTACAGGTGTTGACGAAGAATGAGAATAAAGTTAGTCATAAGATAAGCAGAATTAGAGTGGAATGGAAGGTAAGCTAATGTAAGGTACGGTACTCTAAGAGCTAACACAGCATTTCGGTTAGGGTTTGAGTAGCATATGTCGAGTGAATAGTTTGGTGGCACCCATAGGAACATAGGAAATGTGATGACCTGTCGGACAATAGAAAATATGATGAAGAAAGAGAACAGACGGTGCGCTCGATATATGTTATGTGAGTTAGCATTAACTGAAAGGAGACGTAAATACACACAACAGTATGAAAATGAATAAAAAGAGCTTTTTTTCGATGTATGGGATCGTTGGCTTGTATTTAGTTGTGTTGATAAAAGTTTAGGTCCTGGGAAACCAGTGGAACAGTACTGTTACTGTTGGCGCTTCGACAGTAGCACAGCTTGTCTTAGGCTCTGGATCTGCTTATAAACTCTCAAACATTTCATTCGCACAAAACTTATGCAGAGAAATGGCTTTCCTTTTGTTCTGATTTTCTTTTGTCAGCTAAGTATGAGTGCATTTTTCAATAGAAACCCAATTCTATGGCTTAGGACCTGAGCACTGGTAGCTATTGCTAGTGAATTGGGTAGCATTGGTTGCGTCGGTCACCTGGGAATCAATGCCATGAATTCAGGAATTATATGAAAAAATTTAAAATTTTCGGGCATTAACTCCGACTTTGACTCCACAGACGATAATCTTAAATGAAATTCTTTAAAATTCTAATTCTTGTCCTAAAATCTGTTTTCCATTGAAACAAATCAATAAAAATTTGAATCTCATGTGAAATGACTGATAATAAGTGATGTCAGGCTCTGATCAATAGTCTATAGACTCAATAGAATGTATAGAATAAATGAGTGAATGAGTCATACATTTATACCATTAGAGAATTGAAATCTAATTCATTGATTAATTTAATTACATATGAATTAGAGCTCGTATTCAGATTTCTCCGCTTCCAAGCATTCGGCAAACATTAATCAAGTCTATGATTCCAATGCTCAGACTTTTGCCAACTTTCATATGAACGCTCAGCCAATCACCGGTCCATACAATGGCCACGGATTGGTCTCTGATGTCAATCGATCACATCATAGCCCCGAAGACGGCCAGAACACAGACAATACTCACGTCAATAGACACCAGATTATGAATAATAGACTCAAATCATTGATACAAAGCAGACAAACACAGAAACAAGAAATGAATAGCGGAGTACAGAATCACAATTCCTTCGGTTCAGGACCAGTACCGGCACCACAACCACCGCCTCCACAATCATTTGCAGGTTAATTACATTCTGACTGTCATTTCTCATTGAATCATAAAAATAGTGTTTAATGTTTACTTGGATTACAGGCCAGACCTTTATTGTAGTCCAACAACAGCCCAACGCCAACAACACATCATTAAGTCCTCATTACGGCAACACATCTGTGCCGACAAACGCAAACTCCGGACAATCGTTTCTACACATGAATTGGTCACAACAGCCACAACCAGAACAAGACGACAGCGTTTACCACAAGAATACTAACGGAATCACTGAGAAGACGGGCCGAAGAACACCATATAATTCGGCAGAACTGCAAAACGGATCCATTTATCACACATTTAATAATAATTCTCAGTTTAATAACACAAATGATGCGCAAAATAATAGCAATAATACTAATAATAATAATACCAAAAGTATTACAAATAATAAGAATAACTCAACGAATAATAACACGAATTCCCCGTTCATATCGACGCCAACGACCACATACTCTACAAACCAAAGCCAATCATTTACTTCGCCATCAAATCCGGATCAGTACTCATCCCATGAATCTAATGCCTCAATGCCTGTCAGTCAGCCCAGACAGCAGTCTTCGAGACCCAGTTCCAGATCATCGCCGGCCAGAGCTAACAGTTCTGGCAATAGTCTGACCAAAAGTATTGAAAGCGAACCGATGGTCACAATCACAACAAATGGTGTGAATTCATCGCAAACGCAATTAGCAAACGAACAAACACTAGAAAACGAGCCTTTTTTAGTGAATACGACCACAACTATGCACCACAACCACCACCACCTCTCAGATTTGACAACATCTATGAATACATCTACAGGTATGACATGTCTTCCCACCCATCCATCCAATTAATCAATCACTCAATCAATGATTGAATCAACACTTTATTCACTTTGCTTTCCATTTCTATCACAACAGGTATTATCAGTTCATATAACCTGAGCCCCCATTCACAGTCATCTGCTTTCTACCCCTCCTCACTCTACATGCCTTCAATTGGCCTCCTCGGCCCGAGCAGCCCAACTGTGATAATGAGCGTCTCGGGCACCGGACTCGAGAGCACCAAAAAGTCATTAGAAGAGACTCAGACTTCGGTCGGTCACATGATTGCTGGCATAGATTGTGGTCGTATTATCGATCCGTTAGACTCAAACAGTTCACTAAACCTGATGGACATGACAACCATGACGTCATTCATCAAAAGTGAACCCTTATGTGACCCGATCTCCTCTTCCTCACCATTACTGCTGTCCAACGAATCTCATCACATCATGACATCCCTGAGCAACGTATCGGCGGATAACACCACTACCACAACAGTACTGCCGCCCGTCTCCACATTCTTATTACCGAACTTTCGCGACCAAAACTGGTGGGACAGGAACTTAGACAGACTTAAGACTAACACTAAAGATATAGATGATTGCCAATGCTATGCACCCGACGAACGTGAGTACAGCCGTTCGGCCAGTCCATCAACACTGACTACTTTGCCCGCATCTCTTTCCAACTGATTCTGACTCTGAGTCTGATCTGATAATTCGCACCACTTTCTCGAAACTCTTGTGCCACTGATCGTAACGGGAATGCCATCAAAAACTTTGCAACTTTTGACTACTTATTAATATATCAATCAATTCATTGAAATGTTTAATAAGAGTACAGTTTTTTGTGCCAAACAATTGCTTCAATTGATTGTCAAATATTTTGCTCACTTTTTAGCCATAATTTCATATCTCAAAGAGTTTTTAAGTTATATAAAAAGTATTATTAATATTATTTATATTATTATTAAGTGTCAAAACATAATATTAAAGCAGTTCTAAAGACGCTTCCAATTAGGCCGCTCTCATAGGGCTCTCATAGCTCTTCATAATATACACAATATATTTATGTATTATTTTTTTCAAATAATTCAAAGCATTTCTTATTGAAAATGATCTGAAAAACAAAATCAGAGATTAATTTCAGCCTTCGATAAACGTTTAGCAATTGTGGGACTAAAAAATCAATATAAGGAACAGTAGTTTTAAGCCTTTGCCATATGTTGTAAATATATTTACAAAAGTATTCGTAAGAAAGTATATAAAAAAAGATTTGTCAAAAAATTGTAATTTTATATTAAGTTATTTTCATAGCCATAGCCATAAATAAGCATAACTTAGAGTTTATTTAATTTTTTAAAACAATTTCTATAAAGTTTTTTAGCGATATCTCAAACTCTCTCTCATTCGCGACAACTTTTATAATATTTTACTTTTATATGAAATGAAACGATTGATACAAAAAAAAATAAAGTTTTATAACTGAAACATATTATAAGATTTCCATCCAATATGTGAACAATTTTGTAATTAATTATATTGAGAGTCATTTCGTTTGAATAATAAGATTATATGAATGTTATCCTACAATGAATTCATTCATTGAGGGCTGAAATTAATTGGCAGAGAATTAACACACAAATAGATACTGAAAATGATGTGAAAAAATAATGTGTAATTGTTTTTAAAGTCCATTGTATTAATTGATTGATTGGTAGCTATTTTTTTTTTGAATCACAAGTAATTCACACAAGAATTCTGTTGTTTTGCTATTTATTGTCCGAAGAATAGTAACGAAAACCACGATTTTTCGAAACTATTATTTTTATTTTTTTGATTTATTTTATTTAATGGTTTTTTATAGTTTGACCCAAAAAACACGCCTCAGTTTTACTCCCAATTATATAATTTATAATTTAAGTTATGCACTAAACCTAAACCTCAGGACAATTCTACCTCATTTTGCACCTCAATATACCGATGCTCTCAACCACTGATGCTATCAAACAATTTTTGATTAGTTTTTTTTATTTAAAAGTTTTGTTGTTTTTTATTTTGTTTTTCCGCACATTTAATATCTCCTAATCATTAGTCGGATTCAGCTCTCAGTTCACACGATATCCGAGAAATTGTTTTTTTAAATTCAATTTTTCTGTTTTGTTAATTGTTTCTTATTATTATTATTATTATTTGTGTGTTTTTATTGTTTCACTGAATTATGTTTTTTATTTGCGATAAAATTCAATATAAATTAGAAATTCTATGCAAATCAATGACTAAAGAGATTAGGAATTTGTTTATTTGAAAACCAAATCATTGCCTCAAAGAATATTCTCTTCTATTCATTAGTTTTCAGAAATTGATTTAATTAAGACTTTTTATTCTTTATTTATTCAAATATTTAAACCAAAAAAGTGATTGTAATTATAATATTAATTAATTTGGATATAAAACTGTACACAAACTACAATCTAACGAATGCAGTGTTGAATCTCTGACTGAAAAGAAAAATTCTAAACACAAAAAGCAAATAATTTATTCATTAAATTAAGAAATTTTCTCTAATTTATAAAAGATTTTTATAATTTTCAAATAAAAAAAATTATATCGAAATCTATTTTAAGCCCACAAAACAAAATGCCATTAAAGCTATCATAAGATTTAATGTAAAATACATTCTTTACACTGAAAGTGGGACCCAATGACTGACTCAACAAAAAACATAATAAAGTTTTTTTTCAGAACTACTGCCTGTTTTGTAGCAGAATATAAATATATAGTATATTAATACTTATTTTGTCAATGATTAACAAAACTCTTAATATAATCTATTAATAACTTTTATTATATTGAATAAAATAAAACAAAGTTTTAGATATATATCTATACATAAATTAATTTTTTTAGTGTTTTTATTATTATAAGTATTGATTTGTATACGATATTCCAAATCTGTCTATAAGTTTACATATACTTTGAATGAATTCTTCTTTTTTCTCTTTTTATTTACACAAATGTGCCATAAATTTAATTATTATTATAGTATAAGAAAATCCAATATTTTTAGATCCAATCCTTAGACTCTGTTTGAGTGGAGTTTTTACTCTAATTTTTATTTCATTATAAAATACATTGTCTTATATTGAATGAACTGTTCGGCCCATCAGAGACACTGTTTTCCTTAAAATATTTGATAGAATATTGCAAATAGAGTCACAAAAAAAGTTATTAATTTCTGTTAGTATTCAATAAATATATTTAACAAAAAACTATAGAATATTGAAAGAGAAAGACTGTCTTTAGGGCCCCAGTAGTGGAATATTAAGATTAGTTGATATATTTTAAGTGATTTCGAGCGCCCACTCCTCTCAGACACAGCCTAAGAATTGGATTCGAAAAGACCTGTAAAAGAAAAATCTTATGGTTTTATGATATTAATAAAAACCTAATTTTATGATAAAAACAAAATGTTTTTTCATTTATTTAATGATTGAATTTTTTCACTTAAATTAGTCATACGATTGAAGACTTGAAAAGTTTGTCCAAAATTGCAATTCAAATGATTTTAATGATTGTTTCGAATGTCTTAAAGACATTGTTTTAGAATTCAATTCTTGTTTGTCTGCATGAGTTCCAAGAATTTAGTTAATTCTAGAGATTTTGTTTGAATTCTTAATTTGAAAGCATGTGATGAAGAATTGCGAATCAAAGTTGCATTAAAGGCAATGGAATCCTCAGCACCGGTAGTGAAAACCACGAATTGCTTTCAATTAATGACAATATTTTTTTCCATCAATTTATTTAAATGTGATTTCAGTAAAAAATATTCCATATTATAAACAATTGGGTTCTTCTCATACAATACAAGGCATTAGAAGTATTGTTGAGAAAAGGTTTGTCTCAACACTTGTTTCTGACAATAGTTTCGCTAAATGTTTGCATCCGTTGTCAGAATTGGTTTGTATGGGACAGCCATTCGTATTGAGAATGTCGTCTATACGGGTAAAGCGGGCCATTCGAAAGAGGGCTGTCCAGTGGCCAAAACAATAGTCAGGCGTTCCAGTGATGATGAGATCGTATTAGTTCTGGTCCGACACCGAAAGGGACACAACTGTTCGGCCGCTTATATTGTTGTAGCGATTGTTGTTTGGGATGCAATCGACGGCTACTTTGCGGACAAATTATATGATATTATTGTCTATAAAGTCAATGCATTCGGAATTTCAACGCAAAGAAAATGCGCTCAAAACGACTCGTAAATCAAATTTAACCACAATTTCAACAATATTTCGGTAAAACCAGAAAATTCTTTAATTTGTTTGCTATAGAAAGACGTGCGGCTGTCAGGGAATGGACAGCCGGACGGGTGGCGCCTGTTATTCGTTTGGGTGCAGTTGGTCTATGTTTAAGAATGGATGCAAATTCCGCGACAGTTATCATAAGAATGTCAGGAAATTTCGTTTAACGAAACAAAATGAGGTTTTATTTCATTTGTCAATCATTTTCCGTTTCAAATGTTTAACAAATGAATCCAAAAAAGGAATACGAATTGGAATCCCATTTACAAGAATTGGCGACAGGAATCGCACCACTCTTTGAGGCCATAGCACCGGACGCTTATTATAATCAGGTTTGGGTTAACAGTAAAACCTATCGCTTATTAATTGTTTTCAATTCAGATCGCATTTGAAAGCGAAGGCTCTGACTGTAGGATAGGTCTGGGAAGAGGCCGTCCATTCAGTGGTGTAACCGCTTGTCTTGACTTCTGCGCCCACTCTCACAAGGATTTACATAATATGAATAACGGAACGACAGTTGTGGTCACTTTAAGTAAATGTCGTGATTGGAAGGTTCAGTCGCCTGACCAACAGTTCCACGTTCTGCCAATGTATTTGATCGCACCGTTCGATGAGTTCGGGAGTGTTTACCAACAAATCCATAAAATAAATACAAAACAAATAGAAATTCTGGACAAATACCCGACACTCAAACGGGTCGTCAAACGAACCGAAGAATATGTGATTCGAAACAAAAAGAGTTTTGAAGAAAACGAGTGCCAAATGTTTGAGTACTTCTCTGATAATGAATACTCTTTTGAAGACCAGTCAATGGGAGGGTTGGCTATCGCTCTGTCCCATCGGTCAGTGCTATTCGAATGTGCGAAACATGAAATGCACGCCTCGACTAGTCTTCCTCGACCTGACCGTCGAATGCCTTCCCGTATAAGTCTAGTGTTCTATCAGCACCGGGCGCTCAACCATCCCAGACATGGATACTTTAGAAATAAAAAGAATTTCAAATTAAAAGATCAAATCAAATGATTCTAACGTTAAAAATGATTGAATTAAAACAAAATCCGAATTAATGGTTATTAATATTGTTTTTAATTAACAAATGAATTCAAATGTTTTTAAAAATTTTATTAAATCTTTTAATTAGAATTCAAAAAAC
>JAQIYF010000302.1:0-11016 GCA_034700865.1 Oribatida sp. Gr-Ori-00025
CACAATGAATACTCTGGTAAATGAAATTTTTTTATCTATATTTTACTTTAAACTCGTTATAATCAACCAATTTATAGTGAATTTACATTGAAATATAAGTGAATAAATTAATGATAAAATTGTTTAAAACAAATGTTAATTTTAAAAATATATTTCAAAACACTTTTATTATTAATAAAATAGTTGATTATAAGGAGTGATTACTTTATAATTTATAAACTTAATTCAATTGCTTATATTTTATTATATTTCACTATAAAACCTGTTGATACTAACAAATAATTACTAAAATAGATGAAAAATAAGGAAAAGTTTGTCAAATAGTACCAGAGGTTTGAAATGCATTGTAATTCATATTATTATTGAATTTCATGTGATTTAAAATCATAATGAATGAGATTCAGAGCCCTTGGAGTTATGTTTGGTTACAAAATTCAGTTAATAATAAATTAATTGATTATAACAGTTGTTAGCTATAAATTATAACGAATTCTTCTATTAATAAAAAGATATTTTGTTTGCAAATTCCAAATGCAATGAATATTCTCTCAAAATAGATGTTAAAATATATTCAAATAATTATTTCAAATATTATCTATAGTTTCAGACCCGGGACTTATATTTAGAACAAAGCCGGGGCTTTAGGAAAGGTATGACTCAATAATTTCTATGATTTTGTTTGCAATTCTGGTCTGATTTTGTTTTTTTATATTTATAGATATGTTTATCATTGAAATTATTGTTGATTTTGAATTAGGTGTTCCTCTCCTATCATATCGTTCGTTGACAAACACCAGACAAACAATTATCTGAATTTGATTTGAAATTCTTGACTATAAATAGTTTGTGAAGTGATTAAAAAACTAGAATTTTTCAGATTTTTCAAGAAATTGATGAAAACTTTTTTTAATACAAAAAACATTTGTTTTATTGAACTTAAAGATTGAAATATATTTGACTTTTTGTTTATAAATAAATTAAAACAAAAATAAATCTGTTTTAAAATGATTGAGAATAAGGCAAACAATTTCTAAGAGTTATTAAATTAAATAAAAAGACATTATATTTAGGAAATAAGAGGAAAAAAGAGGCAATAATTTGAACAATGGTTTGAAATTATTCTTATAATTCCTTTTCAATTAATTTCAAAAATAAACTCCAATCGAAACAAAATAAACAAACGATTACTTGATTTACAATTCAATTAATTAATTATTAATTTTAGTAAATATTAAATTAAATACTAATTAGAGATTAAAAGACTGGAAATGATTTTTAAGCGACTCTTAGACACGAACTCATGTATTATATAATAATTATTAATAAATAACAATACAATTGATATAATAATCTTAAAAACATTTTCTCCAGAATTTAATAATAAAAACATTGAAAAAAAAACTTTATTATCAATCGATTCGTACAAATATTCCTAATATATAGTGAGAACAAAAAGTTCGGCGAAAATCAAATTCAAAAATCAAAAGATGTTTCCAAAAGTCGATTCCATTTATTAAATGTTAGAAAAAGAAAAGATGTTTCGAAATAATAACTAAAAACTATATCTGAAATACAAAAGAGAGGAAAAGAATGGATTAAATGAGTGAATAAATGGTAACAAAATATCATCAAATGGTATCAATTCAATGCATACATTGTCTATCTCGTCGTCATCATTGACTTCACCGAATTCAATGATGTCTTCGTCCTCTTCCTCCTCACCGAAAGTGACCGTATCGTTGATTTTTGCCGATTCCGGGAGCTCTCCGTATGATTTCAGATTCCGGGCCTCATCCGGATTGTACTTCAGAATCACGTCCGCCTTCGCGTCCTGATAGTCACGCAAACCCACCAGAATTATGTCACCCTGGTTGATCCACACCTACACACCCACCCAAGGAGAGGGCACAACCATTAGTTAATCACACTTTAAATTCAACAATTCTCTGATAATTCGTGTTTTATTAAAATTTTCATTCATTTTAATTTCTATTTTAGTAATTATTCCTCAAATATATGATAAACTCATACCAAAGGCCTAACCGGTCCCACAAATAGGCAACCCTTTGGTTATTCAAAAATCTACCCCTAATTTGGCACTAAACTCAAGAATTTCGATACAATTTGCGTTTTTTTCTATAAAATTATCTATTTTTGGATTATTTTAAATGAGTTTTAGTTTAGTAGTCATTCAATAATTTGATCCGAAATCAGATTTGAATTCAAATCAATATTCATTGACTTTCAATATTTGAGGCCAATATTCGGGCCTTTTTTGCCCAATAAATAGCCTGTGAATGGACTCATCAATACTAATGAACCAAAAAATCTGATAAATTTACTACAAATTCAAAACAATTAACAAAAAAAAACACGAAAAATAAATACAAAAAAAAATAATAACTTTTTTCCTGAGCTTTCCTCTGATATGACACAAACGCTTATTACCATCAAAACAGAGCGCTTCTAACCGTCCGTTTCCCAACATTTTGATCACTTGTGCATATTCTACAACAAATCAAAAACAAAATTAATTAAAAAACCAAAAAAATAAATAGAAAAACAAAAAACAAGTCAACAAAAAAAGGGAGAAAACAGTAAAAAAAATTAACAAAAACTAAAGACAAAACAAATCGATAGATGACTAAGACATTGGTTAACCCCAATAGGGGTTCAGTGGGGGTTTCAGGAGGTGTTGGGGAAGAGGGGTGGGGGTATTGGGGGGCACTATATGGCCAGAGAAGTGGTTCCAAACCCTGTCCGTCCTCTTTGAAGACCAGTTCACGCTTTTCGGTCTCGTTTTCATTCTTTCCACGCCTTCTGTTCTTTCCTCCCTTTCCTGTAGTGGACAGACATTTAGATTAATAATTGGTTTGAATATTAGTTTAAATCAATCGTTAAATACCTTTATTTTTAGGCATTATTTAAATGAATTAATTATTTATTGAATTGGATGTGAATTGCGTTCAATTGACTGCAAACGTGTGGACAGTATTGTCTAAAATGTCACTCATTCTCACAAAACACTGGTTTCGCATTGTCTCTGAACTTTCGGTACTTTTTCTGATAGTGGTTTCACTGCTTGTTTTGTATGCTTTTGTTGTCCTAAAAAGTCTTGTTTTTATTCTTATTTTTTGGTACGTTTTTTGGATGAATTTTAGTCTATTATTGATTTTGTTTTTTCTTTACAACTGAAGTTTGGATCCTTTTTACATAAGTATTCTGTGCTTTATTAGTGGTATTCCTGTCTTAGAATTGATACAAATTTTCGATTGCATTTAACACAATATTTAAGACCAGCCTCTGATGCAATGTGTTTTGTGAAATTCAGTTTTTAAATAATGTATTGATTAATATGAGGGGAAGGGGTTTAGCACTAATTGATTACATTAGCAGATAATGAAGTGTTATTTTAGGGTTTGAATTAAACCAAACAAATTTGTCACAACATTTGTGAACAGAAAATCACACATTATTTATGGTCTTATCTAAAAAACGTCAGGCCTTTAAATTCCCACCAAATTTAATACAATCAAAACCATTTAAATTTACAATTAATTAAATTAGTTATAATTAAATGTAATAAATGTTTTTAATGAGGAATAAATAAATATAATTATTATTTATCTATTAATAAAATAAATATTTTATTACTTTTGGGTGAATTTAATTATTTGATTTAATGTTGTGGAGTATTAATAGCGAGTATACACTGGATTTGTATATTGAATCATACGATCGGTAACTCAGTTCACATTATCGGCCAATAAGTGTCCAAAAAGTGTCCAAAAAATATGTCCGCTTTATATCGAGGAGTGGTCTCCGCGGCCGAAAAGTTTGTGCCGACGGCTATGCGTCCGCTTTGGGAACATCCGGCCGGACCTAAGACTGTATTTTTTTGGGCACCGGCTATGAAATGGGTCTGTATTTGATATGATTTGACTCCCGATTTACAACTAAATCAAACCATTTGTTTATTTGATGGTATTTTTAGGGTTTAGTGATCGCAAGCATTTCCGATATTCAACGGCCGGCCGAGAAGTTGTCCGCAACGCAAACGGGTCTGCATTTCAAACCATATTTTTCAAGGCTTTGTTTTTTGGGCACAATTTTCCGTTTGGTTTGAAATGATTGCAAAACTTTTTTTCGTTGATTTTTTGATTGAGATTTGAATTTATTTTTTGTTAATTTTATTGAGGTTTTGGTGTATTTGCACCCAAACTGTCCCTCAATTGAGACATAAATGTTGTGAATGTTAACCGAATTTTTACCGAATATTAGCTCAAAGTATGGCTTAAATAACTGCAGATTTTAATCTGATTTTAATTTAATTTTAACTTTAAGTGCAATTTAGACCCAAATTATAGCATTTTTTTTAGCAAATTATAACTTTTAACCCAAATTATGATTATTTCTTACCCAATAATACCAAAAGTTTTGCTCAATTTTAGCCAAATATTAGTGAACTTTACCCGAAATGTGAACCAAAATTGAACCGATAATTGCATTGATTTTCAGGTGCATTGGCGGCCACGGGTGTCATTTGGTCCCGATATTCATTGGTTATAACACCAAAAAACTATAGTCTCTTTTCGGTGAACATCTTCGTCGCCGCCACTAATCTCTACCAACTCTTTAGGATTTATAATCACAGCCGAAGTCAACCGTCGGCTGAAGAATAATCTAATAATAGTCTTAATTATTGAACAATTTTTAAAAATTTAGATCATTTGTAGTAATAATTAGTTTTTGAAACTAAAAATTTTATTTTTCTGTTAACTTTTGATTCTCACGATTGGGTTTGGTTTTAATTTAATATTTTTTTTTGTTTTTTGTTTGTTTTTTGTTTGTTTTTTCCTATGGATTCAAATCTGATTTTAATTTTTATTTATTAAAAATTAATCTCAAAATAAGAGGGTTTTCCACAGAAATTATTGTATTTATTGTTAATTAATTTATTTGAATAAACGATTAAATTATTAGTAAAAAAAGAGGTTTTAATTGCAAACAAAAAAACAAACATTTCATTCATTTTGTAGTTTAATTGCCATCTGTTTCGCGATTCTTATAATGAATTTTTAATTATGGTTTGGCTTTTCATTAATGTTTTTATTTGTCGGTAAATAATGGAGAAATTGTTTGTCATTTTGTTAATTATTTTATTTAATTGTAAGTAATTTTAGACCAAAAAATTTGGTTCAATTTTTTATTACCCATTTGTCCTTCCGGTCAGTTCTTAGGTCGTGTCAAACCAGTGTCGCTACCATTGATGATGACTGCGAAGATCCGAATTCCATTCAGTTGTCGATCCAAGACATGTGTGAATTAGTGCCGGACAGAGGACGCGGTCGCGAAGACATAATCCGTATTTATTATAATCCAGTCCTTCAACAATGTCTACCCTTTTCCTGGTCGGGCGAAGGAGGGAATGCCAACAGATTTCTATCGGTTAAGAATTGTTATGAGATATGCCATCCATCAGACCCAGGGATTAGGAAAATAACCTCCAGTGGTATCCGACCCTATCTTATAGAACATAAACGTAAGAAAAAGTGTAAAAAGTCTAAAAAGAATGGGTTAGAGACGGGTCTCCTGTCCGGTGATAAGAGCCAAACATTCGGTAAAGATGTGGTGATTAGACAATTGAAACATCCATTCGATGAGAAGAAAACTCTGACAATCGTTCAGCCGATTGACTATCGAATTGATCCGAACCTTAAACCAGAAGTTGTCATCGAGAAGAAGGACGAAAAGAATGGTTGGCCCTCAGGTCCGTTTCCACCCCCACCCTCCTGCCCTCAATATCCCGGTGTGCAACCAGGACTCCAGCCAGCTCTGCCAGGTCTCCAGTCATTTCCAGGTCTTCAACCAGGTCTTCGACCATTTCCAGGTCTTCAGCCATTACCAGGTTTTCAACCACTACCAGGACTTCGGTCATTGCTTGGTCTTCCACAACAAACACGAGCACAACCACCAGTACAACAGCCCGCACAACAACAGCCACAGTTACAACACTATCCGAATATTGTATAACTTATAGGACTCACAGAATTTGTTTTTCAGATAATTATTAATTTTATTAATTTGTTTTACATTTATATTATTATTTTTTTGAATAAAATTTAAGTTCTATTAAAAATAAATTCTTTAGTTATTATGAAATGTTAGTGAGTTGGTTCCAAAAGTTGGACAATAAGTGTATTCTTAAAGTTCTATCCATTTATTTCAGCGCAAGCTATGCATCAAATGATATAAAGTTTTATTATTGTTGTCTGTGTTTAACGGAAAGTAATTTAAATTTTGACAATTTTTGGCAAAACTTGTCTTAATTTCGAGCAAACGATACAATAAGTTATAAATCAAATGGTTTTCGCGGAGATATTAGAGTTTTTAGCCTTTATTGTGATCTTAATTATAGTGATAGTAATCGTTGCGGTAATTATTGGTTACTTCCTGTTGAAGGACCAGATTTCTCAAGCCTTAGGACAAGTGAAGAAGAGTTCACTCGAAAGCCAAGAAGAAGTGAATAAATTGAAACGGAAAGCCATTAAAGACATCGAAGCGAATGAAAAGAATATTAATAAACAAATGAAAAAACAAAATGTTAGGCATATAGAGGCTGAGAAAAAGCACCCGAAAGTTGTTAACAAAAACAGGTCTCAAATAACACCTAAAGTCACACCACCGCCATCACAGCCGCCAAAGAGTAAACCAATTGTACCAAAGGCTAACCCTAAGGATAAACTACAGGCGAGACTAATGGCTGATCCAAAGACTAAACACATGGATAACCCAAAGGAGAAGACGATCGAAAAGAAAGCCAACAATCCATTGCCTGAAAAGAAGTCCAAAGAGTCCGAACCGAAGGGCAAACCGAAGGAAAGAACAATTACAGCCCAAGAGAAGACCAAATCAATAGAAAAGAACAAAACTATTAAAAAGAATAAAACGATTGAAGAGAACAAACCCACCGAAAGCGGCAAATCTGTGCAACCGATGAAACCTCGGGAACGGATAGAGTCTTCAAAACACAAAGTGGAGAGAAAGCCATCATTTGAGAAGAAGTACTCACCTCCCGGTCCACCTGCCGCCCACTTAGAGCTTGGCACTTTTCCCAGGAAAATGGGCACTGAAGAGTTCATTCCTGGCGCCGGTACTCTTAAGAGCACTATTCCTAAACCTGTCTCTAATATAGAGTAAAAAAATTGGGTTTAAATTCTATTATAATTTGGATCTTAAATAAAATTTGTTTTAATTCTAATCCAATCTATAAGATATTGATTTTCTATTGGCATCGAAATAAGTTTTCTATAAAAACACAATTATTATAAAAATATTTTTTTAAAATGACTTTCAGAAACATTTTTAATATTGAATTCTAAACTAGAATTTCTAATTCCCTTTACATCTTGTGTTGAATATCTAATGTTTAGATTCTAAAACTCTTTCTATGATTTTATCAAAAAACTGTTCATTAATTATATCTCCGAATAATGTATGTAATGTTGAATTTGAATTCATGTGTTATTTTTGAAATTTGGATAATTTCCTGATTAATAGAATCGGGAAATTTGTGGAAACTTTCCGATCGCTTGACTCTCAACATATGTTTTTTAGAAACAATTCTTTATGTCTTATCTATGTTTAAAATCCAGTGTTATTTCAGTTTTTAGTTTAAGACAATTATTTAAACATTTCAATAGTTTTGAATTATATTTCAAACCAAAATTTATTATTATTATTCAATTAAAATCACAAATTGTTTAATAGTTTTTTCTTTGAATTTCAAACATTAGTTTTGTTTTTAATTTTAATTAATGATTAAATTTTATAACAATATTCTTATATCTATAGGAAGTCATATATTTGTAGTTATATTGAGGAGTATTACTGTTGAGGAGTTTAGCTCTGTTTAGACCGAATTGTCTGTTGTCTGGGTCTGTGGTGTGGGTCCCACACAGTATAGTCTTAGTGTTTCAAATGTGCAAGGTTGATGACAACAGTCTGCCGTTACATCACGTCGTGTACGCACATCACGAGTAAAACGACCGCCTCTTCCACTCATTATTTGCCGGAGTATTGATTCTGGGATACCACTGAGGGCTTCATTTGCCGGCGCTTTCATATTAGAAATCAATTAAATTATATTTAAGAATATATTTTATCATCGATTATGAATAGTTATGTATAACCTGTTGTGTAGTTATGTGTGTAGTTATATATAACCTATACTATAGGTAAGTGTAAGAAAATTCACATTTTATCAAAATATTCTTAGTGAATGTAAATTCAAGACTCATATTCTGTAATATTACTCAAACCCTATATTAAATAACATTAGCATAACTTAAAAAAAGTGTCCAGCTCCTTTCAAAGACCTGTCAAGAACATCGAGACCACTAGCTCTATAAAAAGCAAATATTATTAATTCATAATAACTTTTATAATAAACTCTCATTAAACCCTAATTCAAATCACTTCATAATAAGAGTGCTTATAGTATATGAAAATATAATCAAAGAATTTCTTATTATTCTATATTCTTATATGTGGGTGGGTTTGAGATTAGTTTTTCTAAGGACACAGAATATAATATTTGCTAACAAATGACATATTCAAGTGTGGGATCACTTTACAAATGAAACCCCTTTATAACAGCATACGATTTACTTACAGTATATTAAATATGAATTTATAAAATAAATTTATCATTTAATTAAGATATCTATACCTCTATTGATTTCATTATATTCTTCATTTTTGGATCTCTTAGTATAACCATATGTATGTCCATTACAAACGGCAGACAATGCTTCGGTCAGAGCTGTTCCACAGAGTTTTATTTTATGATTCTTCTCCACTTTGAAGACACCGAATACTTTAAAATAGATATTGTTTTCATCGCTTTTAATGGGATTGCAATGAATTATTGTTATCAGTGTTAAGGCTATGATTGTCCAAATGGCTGAACTCATTATTAAATTGGGAATATCTGAAGAATAATTACAATTTCTTAAGCTTTAGTTAATAGTTATATAATTTTTTAGTACTTACTTTGAAAACTGAATGAGTATTTAGTAGTAAAATATAAAATACAATTTTGTTCAAAAGAATCGATTGTTTTTATAGTTGATATAAGAATATTCCGAAACTTATTATTCTTTGTTTTTGCGGTGTCTTTCAGTCCGAGCCCTAACAGAGACTGGCTTTGAATTATTCGCCCTTTTTATACCATTTTATTTAGTGATTTGCTGAAACTGAGCATAAATTTGATTGCATTAATGGTCTAACACTTTGGTTACAATGCAATACTTCCCCTAATTATGAGTGCAATTGACAGCCACTTTGACATGAGAGTAGGCACTGGATTACTGATTATAGTCCCGGTGTTTATCTAATTGTGAGACAAAACATGGATTTCATGTCAGATTTGAATGAAATGGAAAATAACATTTATTTTAGTTTTCTTTTCATTTTTATTCTTAGACTTATAATGTGTTCAAAAATATACCGATTTATTCAATAGAAAAACAGTCTGTCTTTTCGTCCAAATAAATCCCAATTCCGTGTAATCAGAGTCTGGAATCCAGTTATTAATTAAGTTTTTTCTATTTATAGTAAACTTTTTCCCATCTATTAGTATATTCAGTACTTCTTATAACTTATTTTTCAATCAGTTTTGAGAAATCAATCCATTTTCACGTTTCCATACATTTGATTCAAATAACAATTTTAAGAAACTTTTTGTTAACTAAAGAATATTTTTGTTAATTTTCATTATCAAAGTTTAATTACTATTAATAGCATTTTTTTTATCCAAAATACCAAAGGCCTTGATATTCTTAACACAGATTTTTTTCTTTAATTCCTAGATTAGAATTAATTAATTTATTGGTTAACCAAACAATTGTACGATTGACCGAAAAAAAATTGTTTTCATCTTTAATAAGAATTTCAATACTTGTGTACTTGTAGTCTAAGAATAAACTGATCCGGGATTGAAATGTCTAAGCGTTTTGGCGATTAAATGATTACCAGTTCAGAGGATATTGTCCGCTAAAAGTTACGCCACTTTTCTATTCTTAGTGACCATTATATAAGTTATTGATTTTAATATTGATTTCTACTTAACGTTAATAACCATTGATTTTCATATTAAATGCGATAATAGATTAAATATATTGAAAGAATTCTTACAAATTCTTCTATATTTTAATAAATATTCAATTAATGATTTGAATGAAAATAAATTATTTTTACAAAAAATAGTATTTTATTATAAATTGTATTTAGAAATCAGTCTTTAATTTACATTAAAATGTTGTTTACAAATGTTATCAAAAAATATTACAAATAAACCGAATAAATGCCAAGAAATAAAAATAGTTTAATAAAACTTTTTTGGGGCAAAAGGAGTGGGTATACAGACAGCCATAAAAACAGAATAATTCTGTGCATCGATTCACTCATTAAGAATAAACAAAATAAAACTTAATATTCATTACTTAATACAATATTCTCTAAAAACTATTAAGAAATACATAAAATAAAATCGTTTACATAATCCGCGTTCACAACAAGGAATCCATTCATTCATTGGTTAACAAACATTCTTAATATATATAACATATACTGTGGTATATGATTGGACGTTACCGTGGTTATATTAGATATTAAACTACCATGGTAATATAATTTATATACCGGTATTTCATAATGATATTGCCTCCTTCACTTGACCTAGTTAACTTGACTTTGAATTATTATTTTTATAGTAAATCTTGGGGTTTAATCAATATTAAGAGAATATTTATATTAAAAAAATTTTAAAAAATATTTTCTTAGAATTGATATATTTATATAATAAAGATTTCAATAGTTTTATAAAAATATTTAATAAAAAATTTGATTTAATAGGAAAGTATACATTTTCATATCAAAGGACGAGGCTCAATTGCCTTTAATTTGCTTCAACACATCATAAAATTAAATAAAATAATAAAATAAAATGCTTAT
>JAQIYF010000303.1:0-11013 GCA_034700865.1 Oribatida sp. Gr-Ori-00025
TTTTTATATTCAAATAAAGCGTTTATTTTAAAATTCTTTTCACATAAAATACGTTGAAATTAATTACAAGAAATAAGTTTTTTGATACCATTTGAACACAAATTGCAATTCAATTAATAATACTTTATATAAAACATTCAAACATTTAGTTTAGACACGATTAGAGAAAATATAGTTTTGTTTTATATTAATATTTGTTTTTCTTTACTGTTTTAAACTCTTAAGATATGGAACAGCTTTCACTCTGAGAATTGGTTTGTGGAACCAATTGTGTGACAGTATTCCTCTTCCTATCGTTGGACACGTAATGTATTTTCGTTCCGCCCAACCATTGGTTCCGATTTCTTTCAAGAGTTGTCTCGTAATCAAAGTTTTCATCACTCGATGAAGAAGATGAGGAACAGGTACTACATGTGGAACAGGATTGAGTGTCACTCCATTCGCTTCTTTTGTTGGATCTTCTCGATGAATGACCTCCTCTTCGGTTCATTCGTCTTCCAGTGGTTTCCTTTACGCTCGGGTCGAATGTCACTGATTTGTTGGCCGAACGCGGGTTTGTTTCCGGTGTTGTCTGCGATGAGGATTGAAGTGCTGTTGACTGAGTCGAAGGGGAGTCCACTTCTGCACTCCTTTTCAGATCTGATATCTCTCTTGAATTGATTTTATTATTGCTTTCAATGTATGAACTATTGGATGACTGATCCGCTTGTGATGTCTGTGACGGCGATTCACTATTTGGCAGTAATTGTTCGCCAAATGGTTGTCTTCTATTTATTATTGGTTTGATTTGGTTTTGAATTTGTGGCAACTGTTGAGCCCTTCCATCCGAAGTGAAGGGCAGAAGAGGTGTCGCCTCATTAGAAGACGGGGAATGAGTGACCAATCGATTGGCTTTCACTGCATTGTTATCTAAGGGTTCAAATGGTGTTATATTAAGACTAGAAGAGGTCGAGGATGTTATTGATGTCTGATTATAGTTATGATCATTGATTGCTGACTGAGTCTTATGGTCAGGCATTTGTTGGTTTGTGCGCTCGTCTTCACTCAAACTGCTTCCGTATTCAATTGTAGCCCCGATTATGCCGTTCTGACCATTGATTTCGTTTGGAAGCAATGGTTGTCTCATATATTCCATGGAATAAGTAGACGATTGAGTCAATTGTTGGTATTGTTGTAAGTAATCAAACATTTTTCGATTCATTAAACCATTTTCGAAATTCTGTTCAGAATTCGTAACATTTGGTGAAATCCTATTGTTTTCGAAGGAAACCACAAAATCATTCACTTTTGATGTCTGGGCTTCAGAGGAAAGTGAGGTATCGTTTATATGCATTTCGTTAAACTTTTTTGGAAAGTCATTCATTTGGTGGTTAAAAGTTTGTTGTTTTCTGAACGTCAATTCATTCACCGGTAGACCATTGGGTAATCCATTGATTGGTAAGTCATTAACAGGTAATCCGATAACCGCTGGCTTATTATCAGGTAATCCATTGATTGGCAATCTATTGGGTAATCCATTCACTGGCAGTCGACTGAAAGGCAATCCATGGTTTGGATATATATTATCTGGTAATCCATTAGTTGGCAGTCTATTAATAGGTAATCCATTTTCATTGAATTGATTAATGGCTTGAATTCTTTGAAAATCTGTCGCTTTTTGTTTGGTTTCTAACTTTGGTTTCATTTGATCCGCAATTTGTTCCTCTATTTTACTATTACTTTGAAATGTTTCCAAAGTTTGTGATGTTTTTGATAAATCATTATTATTAGTGGTATTATTAGTCAACGATTTCTGTCGCCTTCTATTCCGGTAGCGATTCCTTTGAATGGATTCTTGGGAACAGGTTATCGAACAGTAAATCCGTCCGTCAAATGCCGGCAGAAATGGTTTTCCGAGCAATGCTTTCGAACAAAGATTACATTTAAAGCAGACATCGACCGCATGCCAGGAACGGCCTTCATGTGAAATGGCGCCGACATCACAGCCTATCAGTTCTCCACATTCTTCACATAATTCTCCAAAAAGAATGTCAAAACAGGTCAGACAATAAGGCAATTGTTGTTTGTCTCTCATCTTAGTTTCAAGACTTTTGTTGGAATTAATGGCCTTTTTGTCATTTTGTTTGGAAGGGTTGGCCATAATATACTGCTGTCCGCCTAATGAGCGCTTGCATTCAGTGCAGCAAAAGTGGCCCAAATGCCAGGCCTTGCCTTCAGCTTCAGTGCACTCTTCATCGAAGATAAGATGGTCACAGAACTGACACCTGGGTTTGTAGAGCTCCACAAAGTGTCGATTGCAGTACAAACTTGTGCTAACTTTTGACAAATCATTTGAATCACTGTTCGTCTGCATAAATGCCTTCAAATCCACTAAAACTTCTTTACATTCTTCACAAGTGAAGCATTGGATGTGATAGACAACTGTCGAGCCATTCATTGACTGATGTGTTGGATCCGAACTATTGGTGGGTTTCTGGACAGCATTCTCTTCGTCATCGGTGGTAATATTGTATCCATTATTTTGATGTCCATTCTTGAGGACTGAGATCTTGACTCCATATGAATTGATTTCAATACCAATTTTACACTAAAATTGGAAATAATTTAAAGCATTAATCAAAATGAATAATGAATTTGGAAATTAAGAGCACATACTTTGAAACAATAGTTTTGTGTCTTATTTAGGAAGAGTTGAGGTTTGATTTGAGCCTTTCTTTGTTGATTGCGGACAAACTTCACTTCATTAGTCTGTAGTTTAAACATCTGTATGTCATGTGCAGGCATTTGGTACCGGAGCTGTTCTGCTCTCCATTCCGGCCCTAAACAGAATGAACAGAATATTTATAAGTTATTCACATAAGGAGTGAGAGTTCCAGTCGTTTATGTATTTTGTATATAAAAATAGGAATAAATATTTACCCTTAAAGTGAATGAAGAACTGAGAGATATTAGAGATATTATTACTATTTTTGTGCTCAGATTTCTGTCTCAATAATGCAGTCAACGGTTGAGTGAGTTTTTGCGCTAAAAATGCTGAAGTGGCCGAAGAACTCATTTGTGGGGAACAGCTTGACATCGAGTTCGATGGCGAGTCCACTGATGACTCCAGTTCTTGTGCTGACTGTCGATATTGGGTATGATCTGGATGTGAAAGTTGTGGATACTGTGGATGTGATGACTGATGGCATTCACTATTTATATGCACTTCTGGGTCGATGTTTGCACTTCTGTTAGGCTTTCCCATTGAACTGAAGATTTGACTGAAGAGGAGAGAAGACATTAAATAAAATATAATTTAAAGCTTTTCACTAGAAATCAAAATTAATGGTAATTTATTTAATACTGAATTAAAACAAAGAATTCATTTTTTACACGATTTTCAATTGAATTGATTTAAGAAATAATAAGTTTTCAAAACAATGAAAACAAGACTTTCTTTCACTGAATATAATGAGTGAATACAATAAAAGTGGAGAAACTCTATAGAAGTCATAAAACTATGAAACAACTGAACAACTAATGAGAGGAGCTATGCAGTAGACCAGAGAAGGACAGGGATAGGACACGACAGGCACGAGCCCACGACAAAGGACAGGACCAGAACATACACATCAACTAATCGCTAGACTATTATCCATGAAAATGACGACTCAGAGCGGATATAAGTCTTTTGATTGCAATCTCTTTTTTCGGTGTTTAGGGGCAGTGACAGTACAGACAGTACAGACCTGAGCCCAGAGCGCACCTGAGCGTAAGTGTGCAATACTTTTGTTAAAAAATAAAAGTTTTTCTAACACTCTTCACATCAATTATTTTCCCTTTTTTCCGCTTTCATTCAAATATAGCCGTTATTAAAGTGAAAGCAAACGACTATCACTTGAGAGGGATTTCTAGTTAGGAAATGACTAAAAATTTGTATTCCAGTGCTTAAGAGGCACTCAAAGACTTACTCCCTATTAACACATCTGTCACTGAAGATCGCACTGGTGTTTGTCGAACACATAGAGAACGAACTGAGCTGTTGATGAAATTGTCTGAAATTTGATTGTTTGGATGGATTGGTGATGAAGTTGCCGTTATTGTAAACCCAACACACTTTCCACCAGTGCCTATGCCTTCGATGGTAAGTCGTGGCTGAAGTGGTCGCGACAGTTGTTGTAATTGTGTTTACACTTTGGCTTTTATTGTTATCCATTAGGGGTGACAATAGGTTAGATGTCGGCCAAAACCACTGGTCTATTGGTTGGAATGTCTGCCGATTCTCTTTAGGGACTAAATCGGTGGACATTTTGGTGGTGTTGTTGTTGTTTATGAGGAGAACACCAGTAGAATGTGTAGAAGCAGTGGAAGCAAAAGAAGGAATAATAACAATCGCGTTCCTCTCAATCTCATACACATAATTGCCGGTTATGAGAAGCGGAGCAATTACAGCATAAATGCCTGGGGCAGAGCTCAGCCAAAAGTACCTTTACCTCATCCATGGCATAGGCAGTGCCTATAGCTTATAGTCTTTACGATCTGCTACTCCTCGGCCTGTCTGTCACTTTAGTTGGCTTTGGGCTCTCAATGGTAGAGAAAAAGTTGAGTCGTTTCTCAGTTTGCATATAAAATAATGGATTGAATCGATAGAACAGCGAAACAACAAAAATGAATGCAAACTAAAGAATATTATTAGAGATGAGGGCATCAGATCGACGATCACTCCCATCCCTTTAGGCCATTCATATACAGCTTCTCCGTATTGTCAAACGAAAGTTAATTTCGTTGGTCTGTTGGGTGAGGCGTATGAGCCCTACGAGCCTTACGAGCCCTTAGACTCATATTTGTCGGCAAAAGAGGCTCTAATACTATAAACTGAACACTCGTTTCAAATCTTATTTGAGATAAACTCAAGCGATAACTAAAGAAAAAGTTGTAATGTTTTTATAAATTTGTTAAATCATTATCTCATATTACTATTTTGTTGTAAACCTGACCTATCATATGGCCACGTAATTTTTGTATGACCAATATTTCCTGCTTCTCAATATAGGCAAACAAAAATTACGTGGCCATATGATAGGTCAGGTTTACAACAAAATAGTAATATTGAAAACTGAATGCGTGTCTCAAATGTTTCATTGGGTTTGGATGTATGGCAAGCATTGAACTGTTGGGCAAATGTACTGACAGTCAGACACACCGATAGACCACTACTTCGACACAAACCGGCGAACTCTCTGACCGACCGTTTGATTGCTATTTCATTATTGAATAGACTTTTAATAATTTTGTTAACTATTATAGCGATTAAAGTGTTTATTAATTATAAATTGTTTTTACATTTAATAGTGAATTCCAAGTCTTTAACACATTGTCTGCCATATTGTCTGGCATTCAATGAATTCATTTAATTTGGATTTAATTCACAATTAAAACCATTGTTTTCAACGAAACTTTAATTCAGTTTTTTAATAGGATTTTTGGATACAATTAGTGTTTTTTGACTTAAATTTTTATTTCATTTATTCAACTCTTCATAACATTAATACCAAAAGTATTTCCGATTTATTAAAAAGTCTTTAAATTGTCTACAAATCGACTAAATATTTGTATTTAATATCAAATTTTTATTCAAAAGTTTATTTATATTTCTTCACAATTGTCACCAAAATTGGATCCAATTCTTGGATTAAATCTTATTTTTAAAGACATTTAGGCAACCAATAGATTAAGTAATGTCTGGAGCGTATAGTTTGGAGGAATCAAATTCAGACCGAAATGTCGAGATCTGGAAGATTAAGAAACTAATCAAAAGTCTTGAGGCCGCCCGAGGGTATGCACACTATCACCCAAACCATTGCCCACCCATTCCTCAACCCATTCATTAATCATTTGTTTCTTCTATTCCTCCAGAAACGGAACGTCAATGATATCACTGATTATTCCACCAAAAGATCAAATAAGTCGAGTGTCGAAGATGTTGGCCGATGAGTTCGGCACCGCCTCTAACATCAAGAGTCGAGTGAACCGACTGTCCGTTTTGGGAGCAATTACTTCAGTCCAACACCGTTTGAAGTTATATACGAAAGTCCCGCCAAACGGTTTGGTCATATACTGCGGTACTATTGTCACCGAAGAGGGAAAGGAGAAGAAAGTGAACATTGATTTCGAGCCCTTTAAGCCAATCAATACATCGCTATATCTCTGTGATAACAAATTCCATACCGAGGCCTTGTCTGCCCTTCTGGCCGATGACAACAAATTCGGGTTCATTGTTATGGACGGAAACGGAGCCCTTTTCGGTACATTACAGGGAAATACGCGCGAAGTTCTTCACAAATTTCCCGTCGATTTGCCAAAAAAACACGGTTTGCATACAATTGTCTCTCATTTTCATATCTCATCTCAAACTTATTGTAATGAACAGGACGTGGAGGTCAGTCAGCCCTTCGTTTTGCTCGACTTCGGATGGAAAAGCGACACAACTATGTCCGCAAAGTGGCAGAAGTGGCGACCACTCTCTTCATAACTAATGACAAACCAAATATATCGGGACTAATACTGGCCGGAAGTGCAGACTTTAAGGCAGAGCTCAATCAGTCAGATATGTTTGATCCGGTCAGTGGTCTTACCATTTCTTAATGTTTCCTCAACTCATTGTCTTCTATTGTCTTTGTCCTCAAAAGCGACTTCAAGTAAAAGTATTAAAATTAGTGGACGTCTCCTACGGCGGCGAAAATGGTTTCAATCAAGCGATCGAATTATCGGCAGAAGTCCTCTCAAACGTTAAGTTCATTCAAGAGAAGAAATTGATTGGTTTGTACCACAACTCAACACATGATCTCTTGATTTGACATTAATTGATATGTTTTTTCGATGAAAAGGTCGTTATTTTGATGAGATATCTCAAGACACGGGGAAATACTGTTTTGGAGTGGAGGACACCCTTAAGGCCCTTGAAATGGGTTCCGTCGAGATTCTGATCGCGTGGGAGAATCTCGATATCATGAGGTATGCGCTGAAGAACCCGGCGTCCAATGAAGAAAAGATCCTACACTTGACGCCCGACCAGGAGAAGGATAAATCACATTTCGTGGACAAAGACACTGGAGTTGAGTTAGAATTGTTAGAATCAATGCCTTTACTCGAATGGCTCGCAAATAATTACAAGCAATTCGGCGCTACTCTTGAAATCATTACCGATAGGTCTCAAGAGGGCTCACAATATGTCAAAGGTTTTGGTGGAATAGGAGGTAATTCTCAATCATTTTCTACTTTTATTATCAGATAATCAGTCGTTCCTTTGAATCAGTCATTTGAGACGAAACACAATTATAAGTCATTTGAAGTTTTATTGATTTTTAGCATAAAATTAATATTAATTCAGAGTTTTTTTGCAATTAATGTTTGTAATGAACTGATTATTGTTTAATGCGTTTACAAAATAATTAGTAATTTATTGTATATTTCCTAACATAGAAATAGCAGTTATCAACTTTAGTGAATATGAATTCCATGTCCACCCTTACCCCCCTCCCCCCCCCTTAAATGCCTTCCACTTCCACTCAGGAAATACTTTATCATTTATTGACCCGATAGTTGCAAATGTTTATTAGAAAAGGTTTGAAATGTGTTTTTGTTTTTAATGTTTGTTATTGAAGAGAATTTTTATATATAAATATGTGCTTGTTTATTTTAAAATGAGGCTACCATGCTCATTCACTTGCCGTGTATAATGTTAGCGTTGATATTCAAGCAGAAAATGTGTGAATTTTTTAGTACAAATTCTTGTTTGTCTAAAAGCATTGATCACATGCTTTCATCTGATCTCATGGTTATGTCCTTTCCTTTTAATTACTTAAAACAGAAGATAAGATAATTTGTTTCCATAAGTATTGACAACTTTTTTTTTCTATTAAAATGTGTTTAAAAAGTAGTTATTTTTCAACTGATTTCAGTCAATGCCTTCCGAATAGACCTCAAATCGATTAGAATATGAGATCAAAAACTAATTTTCGCAAATAATTTGTGACCAAAATCTCTAAAACTATTAGACATTGAATTGAATAGAATTTCGCAAATAATTAACCAATGCTTTGAATTGATGTCAAACTAATGAAAACTCAATTCCTATTTAATACTCTATTTTTTGATTTTATTTATTTATTTTTATCTAAACTTCCAGTCACTCTGAGAACACATTTTCTTTTAACATTTGTTTTAATTATGATTTTTTTTCTCTTTTTTGTATTGAAATCAAATCATTTATAGTAAAAATGCTTTAATTACAACATTAGTAATGATTTGTTGATTAGTTTTAATATTTATTTAAGAGTAATATTTGATGTTTTTTGCAGAAGAGACCAGAAATAAGAAAATTTAAATAATTGTTGTAATTGTGAAAAGCATTGACAAAATAATTGGTGTTTCTGTTGAATCACTTGATTTCACATTTCTTATGAAATGACTTTTAAAAAAATGTAATTTCACTGTCAATTGTCACTGAATTTGTTTGGTTTTTGTCATTTCAGGTATTCTTCGATATAGAGTTGATTTCCAGACATTAGACTTAACCGATGGTATCGACGATTTCGATGATTTGGACGATTTCTAAGCCGAAGAATTATATTTCTTTTACATTAAATCTTTTTGATTGTTTGGGGTTTTTGTTTCTAAAAAAAAATACTTCAAACGAACAAAACTCCGGAACAATTTGTTTTTCGATTTTATATATGAAATGATTCCTTCCATTGAAGGAAAGAGATATTTGAGTGCAAATAAATATCTTTATTGTTAATTACAAAATGCGTTCATTTGTTTAGATCTAAAAACAAACTCTTGTTTTTTGAATCCATTGAAGTAAAAGTTGAGAACATTTTTTTAGATAAATTAAATGACATTTTTTTTCTAATTGTTTTGTAGAATTAAATTGTTTTTTCTGTTTTGAAAAGTACTGTAAAGTCACAGATATTTGATATTTGTTTCTCTCAAATAAGACATCTCTTGGACTGAATCCCTCGAGAAATCATTTTTTAAAAATATTTTCTATATTTTGAAATCAAATTTAAATCTAATGACAAATGGTTTACATTTATCAGAAAATTTTTTCTATAATTAAATTAATAATATTTATATAATTAATATTGAGTTTAAATATTAAAAAGAAAGTCTTCAAAACATTTTTTATATATATTTTATTAATTTATTTGTTTTATAAGTCATTATTAAAAAGAAATTCATTGTTTGTATTGATAGCGCGAAAAACAATTGCATTAATGGAATCAATCAATTAGATAGTGATTCCCGTCAACTGCCAGTCTTCATAAGCTCCAGAAGACATCCGACGGCACCGAAGTATCCCTCGTGTTCTAGGAATAGAGCCTTTAGTGTGCCGTCAGACCAGAAATCCATGGCATAGGCCAACAGTTTCATTGAGATTTCGTTAACGCGTAAGAAATTGCCGGCGAATACCACTCTTTCGATGCCCTCATTCAGTGCACACATTCTGGCAATTGAGCCGATATTGTTGGTTATGGTCACTAATGTAGCTCTGGCCAAGTCGGACGGTGTTGTCTGTTGGCGCTTCTCAGAGCTCGACATATTGCCGAAACTGTTCGGGGAAAAAGTCAAAGTATTAGTCAATTAGAACTATAAGGACAGGTATGCGAGGAATGTCTGCTGACCTGCTGGCAACGATGTCACCGCTGAGGCGGAACTTCGTGTAATCGCCGCCATATATATCTCTAACCAATTTGTCGACTTTAGTTGAGTCTCCAGTGGCCGCCAATTGAATCGCGTCTTCGAATGTTTCACAACCGGTAAGTAAAGCACATAACCCGAGGAAAGTCCCGCCGCCTATACTCGAACCGCTCACTCTCTTGTATTTGTCCGGAGAATAAACCGCTAAAATACTAACTCCCGATCCTATGTTGACGACAAGGAAGGGATAGGGATGACTGAAGTCGTAGGGAGTCTTCGAGCACTTGGCGTCACTCAACGGGTCCTTCAGATAATAGCATTCGTGTTGATTATAGGCTTCGATGTAATGGATTCCATGTATTAATGAATTCAATTCATCGAATTTATGTAATTCCAGATTCACTTCACGCTTGAAGTCGGCCTCGAATTTAAAGGCTCCGCCGCCGGTCGCACAGACAGTGCTGGCCATGTGTGCGATGCCCTTAGATTTGGCCAGTTTTAGGAATACTGGCATTTCTGAAGTCGGGAATCGTATGAAATGGAGTGTTCCGTATCTGCCGTTTATACAGCAGTTGTCCATTTGAAGATAAACATCCCTTTTCCCGGTCTCACCGTAAGCCGCGTTCTGTTTCAGATAATGTCTGATCTTTTTCAGTGTTTCCAACTCTGAATGGATCTCATTCTGAGAGATCTCGTCTGTCGGCTCAAAGTAGACCAGTTTGACGAGAGTACCCCCGATGTCCATTCCAAACCATGGCATCTCTACAGCACAGGGAGGGACAGACACATTGTTAGCAATCAATGCAATAATTATCATAAATAAGACTCGAATGAAGTCAAACATTACTAATGACTGAATTAATGGTCAATATATTGGTTGGACAGCCATTCGAGTGCATAACCTGTCGGTGACTCACGCGGGCCAACCATTTGGCTATCGATAGCCGTTGTGTTGCCGTTAAGCGATGCCATCATATTATCAATGAATTCCTTCTTCTTCTTCACATAACTGGGCCGACGGTAAGGGTTTATAAGTGGAGTCGAGTTATGACAATACCTACGATAGAAGACAAACACAAAGATTACCATTACTTTCAATTCAATACCCAATTTAAGTCAAATCTGAATTTAATTTTAATTCACTCACACTTTTGACAAATAATTCAATAAAAGGGCGGAAAATAAAACAAATAATTAATTAAATGATTGACTGATTAGTGGATTGAATGTTAAATTGAAATGACTTTTAAATTCAATGATTTTAATCCCAATTAAGTGAAGAAATGTTTGATTTGTTTGTTATTATTGTTTGAAATGAAAGTCTATTTAATA